>NKZA01000099.1:0-60637 GCA_002374405.1 Metschnikowia cubensis | reverse complement strand
ACTGAGAGTCTGAAGGCGTAGAGACGGAGAGTTGAAAGTCTGGGGTCTGGATCCTAAGAATCGTGAAAGTCTGAGAGTCTGAGAGGGGAACTGAATACTTTAGTCGAGGCTTGGTAATTCTGTGGAATCAAGAGTGGAATAAAGTGAGGTGGGGAAGGAGTTGGAAAAATGGGGGAGGAACAAAAAGGCTCATATAGAGCGAGCCCCGACTACAAAAACGAAATTCCTATTCGGGAGCAGTCACAAAAAAGAGGTTTCATGCTGAAAAAGTTACATCCCGGCCTCGCTGGCCTGTATGGAAAGCGAGCCCATACCACTTTTTCGAACTGCCCGCCAAAGAAACAGCCAGAAGACCCAATATAGAGCCGAAATGCTGCCCAGGGTAAGACATGAGCCAGCAGATGCGGAGTTAGCTTTTGGCATAATTACGGGACCCTAAAACGTGTTTCAATGCACAGTTTTCCGTGACCTGCAATGATTTAGGAGTTGCAGGGAAAGTAGATTTGTGATTTGTGGTATTTTGAAACACCCGAGTCTGTGGCGTGCGCGCATTTTCACCTGGAATAGACAGAAGAGTGGGATAAAAATACTGGGATATTAACGCTAGATCTATATTGAATACCTAGACTTTGGTCCCTGTTGGGTATTTGTCTCTGGCCAGAGTTTTAGGGGAAAAGCTTGGACTGGGTGCAAATTCCTGCACGTACGCACCGAAGATTGGGGGTGTATGGGTGTAAAGAAGGAAGACTTCGGTACGTTTTAGGTCTTGGCTCTAGGTGTAAACTTTAGCTGCAATAACCGTTTTATTTAGAATTTCACTACAAGAAGCGGTTTTTTGGCCAGAACACTCAAACAAGTTGCATGCTAGGCGTGTGACTGCATATAACTATCCCCATATAACAAAACGATAAATCAGCCTGGGGCAGCAGTAACTTTGATTTTCATAGCAATCCAAGACATTTCTATCCGTTTTAAATGATCCGATGCTTTCCCCTCCTTTTTCGGTGGTCAAGATTATAGTCATAGTTTATTATTAGACCTACCATGGTAGACACACGACCGAGGTATCTTTCAAGGCTACGAATACCAGTGACTCATCCAAGGCCCCGTAGTCCGTGACTTGGATTCATTTATACACCTCACATTACTATGTGGTGTTCAATCACACTGCTTCACTTCTGTGATATTCACAGATAGCTATGTAATTACTCTGATTCTGTCAGATTCACGATACGGGCCCCTGCCTATTGAGGATTCTGAAGCCGACTCTTTCTGATCGTAATAGCCATTCCAAACATCGTGTTCATCACTGCATGAATCAAAGTAGTACACGTATTTTAGGCCACTGGCATCGAGCAATGCCCGGTACTGCTCTGGTTCTAAGAAACTATACCGTATACTATAATATGCACCACATACACTCTGTTTCGTTGATTCCTGAGAAGGAGGAATGGGGCCAGTTGTGTAGTTAGCGGTGGAACTATTGTATCGGGCGGGTTGGAGATAGGTGCAAAGGGAACCTATGTACTTTCCATGTTGTCCTTGGGCTCATCAAATTCCCTGGTCCTCGAACAATGCTGGTGGAGATTTGGCACAGTGTAATGACCATTATCAGGATTGAACAGTGTCGGCACAAAACACTGGAATAGGTACCATCAAAGGCAGCCCAACACTATACCACTATAGTATGAAAACAGCTCAGTGTGAACCCTCAAATCTTGTCAAATCTTGCTGAGACTATGTTAATAGTGCTCAGTATACTTCACTGGACTGAACTCCATTGTTGTTGAAAGGATCACCTGATATGAAACCAACCAATTCAAAAGTCTCATCTTTCCCACAGTCTTTCAAAGCAAATGGCATAATGTTTCACACCAACTTTTATTGGAAACATATTCTGAAATCTGAAATCTGGAGAATTACCTCATATGTATTATATGTGGGAGTCTTGCGGTACTATTCAAGGGCCAGAACAGACGGAATGAACAGGAAGGGGTACAAACCGTGGTTTAAAATTGCTAGTGTGGTTTGAATCCCTTTGCCGCTCTGGTTTGAACCCTTCAGTTTTCTTGATTCGAAACATTTTGCCGTGCTGGTTTGAATAGTTGAGAAACACTATACCTAATCATCACAAGACTAACACTCTCAATGAGTCCACCAGCATATTTTATCTCTTTATCATTTCCTGCAGCTAAGGTCTCCGCCTAGACACCAAGTTGTATTCTTTCGTCTTTGGTCGAAATGTTTGCAAACGTTTGTCAATCTTCCATGGAGTTTGTATCCCTTTGGCTCAATTCAGAGTTTTTCTTGTTAGTTTTCCATAGAGTTCCCTATGGATCAATTCAAAGTTTCCTTTCAATCTTCTTCGCCGGCGAAGGTTCTCTATGAGCTGTTCTAAAATGTTAGGGATACCTCCACTACCCAAGCGGCCGCGGGTCGTGGATTAAAAACAGTTTGGTGTATTCCTGCACCTTGCCAGAGGTAGAGGTGGGACCAGGTAATACTTCTTGACTGCATCAGCCATGGCCTCATCTTTCGCCAAGTGGCGCAAAACATGTTCGATCACAGCACTAGGGTCTGTGATGTTTTTGGGCGAAATTGGAGACAATCGTGCTAGTTTAGATTCACAGACGGCCTTCTTACTAGAAAGCTCATCAGGGAATACAATACCAGGCAAATCCAAGATCTTAAACTAATTATCGACCTTCACCTCTCTCATCACAGTAGTAACGCCAGAAACATTGCCCAAGAGACAGGCCTTGTGGAGGTTATAGTGACGATTGGTCAAGGCATTGATAATCGACAGCTCTTCCACGTTGAGGTAGCCGATAACACCCACCACCGCATGCTTTAAATTCGATTTCTTGAATAATGGCATCTTTAGTGACGTTATAATGAGTGTTAGTGACAAGAAAAGAGCACGTTTATTTTGCTTCTGTAGTATATTTCAAATGACGTATTTCTTCGTCCTGGTTTATCGACTAAACTGTTTGGAAGGTATGGCTGTTTGAAAGGTATGGCTGTTTGAAAGTGTCGTTTGCAAGCCTTAAGTAGACACTAAAGATTCTATTGGTGGGATTTTTCCCAACATCGGTTAGAACTTGTGCAGGACGTTGGATTTGTAAAACAAAGTTACATCACTAGTATATTCGAATACTACAATATTCCTTTGGGGGGTCCCCGAGGATTCATGTAATCAGGCAAACCTGCTAGTTCTATATACTTCCATGATGGTCCGGGTAACCATTGAGGGATTTCTTGAAACAGCTGGCCTCCAGGTTTGAAACATTGCGATGTTTCACATTGGCCCGGAGAAATCCTTATCAGGAATTCTCCCTGGCGCGGGCATATCACATGCGTCCACTTTCAGGGTGCCTAACGCCCAGGATTGGCGTCTCCTTGAAGATTGACCTTCAAACCATCTCTGACATTCGAATGGTAAACCTAATATAAGCCAACGATAAATGTCGTTAGCAGAATCCACCGACACTAAATACTCAATTCTAGTGCTCGTAGGATTTTTCCTAACAATCTCAAGAAACTCCCGGTGGCCTAGCTGGTTAAGGCGCAAGACTGTAATGGAATGGAATCTTGAGATCGGACGTTCGACTCGTCCCTGGGAGATGTTTTTGCTGGAATGTCCTGCTCATTGCTGCAGCATCCAATTTTTCTTGGGAAACTGATGTCAGGAGAATGTTCTGCAACCGACTGCAGATAAGAACGCGGGTGTGCCTATAGTGACGCGCGACGGCAGGTAGTCCATGAAGCTACCCAAAAGAGCAACTTGGTGGGACTAATTACCGGCATAAAAGATTGATGTTTGAGGTGATCTTCGCAAACGCTCACTACAGTTTATTTCCACTCTTTGCCCTCACTTTTGATCATTTACGAAATGACCAGCAAGACAAATTGAAGTAGTTGACTGCTGAGGAGTCCGGAAAGCTTCTGTTCAGCAAAATGGAACAGTGATGCTTCTTTGAAGCCACAAACATGGGGGGTCTCTGTTACAAGATGTTGTCAGTTTGTTAAAGCCTTGTACTGCTTATCTTGTTCTTCTTATGAGTGTTGACAATTCTGGTACAGCAGTGTTCATTCTTTGTCTTCTTTACTTGTGCACGCATACAGTGTTTTCAGAAGTACTCACAGCAGCGCAACAAAATGTTTTCCTTTTTTGCAGTCTTTCGAACCAAAGCGTAATGTTTTAAGTCAAGTATAATTAAAATTCAATATTCTGAAATGTTAAATCTGACGATTACCTCATGTCTACATTTGTGAGACATAAATTTGGGAGACATATAAATTTGGGAGACATATAAATTTGGGAGACATATAAATTTGGGAGACATATAAATTTGGGAGACATTTGGGAAACATTTGGGAGCCTGCAGTACCAACCAAGAGTCAAAACGGACGAAACTAAACTGCAAGGGTACGAAGCTTTTGAATCATTGGTTGTTTATTTTTGCTGGTGTGAATCGTTTTGGGAACCACTGTATTAACTAGAATCTGTGCCTTGATACACCTCTACCATGAAGGAGATCCCCTCTCTATATACCACGTGACCACAATCCCCTGCACCGGACCTGTCAGTCTCTTGTCTGAAGTCAAACCCTATGACTTCTGACCCCCAGGCCCGTTGTATTATTTGTCTGCACGTGGACATTCCTCGAAACCCCATGAGAATTGTCGCTTCACCCAGTTTCACCGTATTGCACGTACCCTTTTGCATACCGGGTCACAACAACTCACGTGTTCAACTCGAAATACCTTCAGACAGTCCACCAAGATGATGACACTCTCACCTACCGGGTGTCTCTGCTTTTGTGAGCTTGGGCCAGTAACTTCAATCATTACGCTTGATCAACAACTTGGGCCAACAACTTCGATCATTACACTCGGCCAACAAATTGGACCATCACAATCGACAAGCACAGACTCTCATCCTCGACATTTACCACCGACAGTTGAACTGGGCCTGAGCCATTTCGTAGGCTCTATTTGTTGGGTAGTTTAGTCAGTCGTCTATCAATTGAGTGCTTGGCTAGTCGTCTATGTATTGAGTGCTTGGCCAGTCGTCTATCTATTGAGTGCTTGGCATGTCGTCTACTGAGTGCTTGGCAAGTCGTCTATCTATTGAGTACGTTGGCCAATCACAGCTTATATTTTCAATATTTCTGTAGATGCTGATGTAGTGAATCAGAGAATAGTGTTCGGGAGTGACTTGATCGCCAAATTCAGAAACCTGGAGTATACTTGGGGAGCAGTTCCACGTATAGTGCCTTCCATAAGGGACAAACGTCTCCAAACCGGGTGACTTCATTTAGATTGTACTTGCCACTAACGTTAATTTCAATGATGATTCGATAACATGCGATTTCCTGACGAGTCTCACCCTTAACTGACCCCATACCAAAGCAGTACTCAAACATCACCCTCAGGACACCCAAACTGACTGATCGCCAAAGAAAAGAGTGCACGTAAGCCTTCACGACTGTTGAAAATGTAAGATGTGGTGACCCGTGTATGCATATAATATGTTACCTGTAGTACAACGGAATTGGACATGCCTCATATAGTTCCGAGGAACAGATGAGTTCAGGCTAGTTTTGTATCCGGGTCTTGGCGTCAGTGGGGGTCAGGTATGACTTTAGAAAGGTATTACCGAGTCCGGTGCAGAGTCCAAAGTGAAAATGGTATATATATAGAGGGGGTTCCGCTTAGGTAGAGCGGTATCACAAGTGACCACAAGACGGATCTCCTGGTACACATCAGTGGCACAACGAAGACAGAAAAAAAATGAACAAAGACATAACCGTTCCGGAACTTGAACTCAAGAGCGGTAATCTTCAACAGCGACTGCCCAGACCGCTTGGTCAACAGTGGTCGAACTAATTATTTCAGCCGATGAAGGTCAAGCTATGGTAGACGAGATGAGTGCACATCAAGCACTCGACGTCTGTGATTTCTGTAGTCGTCTAGAGTTAGTGGTGGTCTAATTCTGGTCGGCTAGATATAGTAATAGTCTAATTCTGTAGTATACTGTCACAGCAAACTCTTAATAATGTGGAGTGTTTTTCAAAACAATTCAGTGTCAAAACAATTCAATGTCAAAACAATTCAGTGTCAAAACAATTCAGTGTCAAAACAATTCAGTGTCAAAACAATTCAGTGTCAAACGGTTTAGTGTCAAAAAGAGTCATCGACTTAATATATCCCCATAGATGTTAGATCCGCAATAGCCAGCGCCATTAACTGGTGTATTGATATACTTGACTCAAAGATGTCTATAGTACAGTGATGTGTAATATTCAAATAAATCTGCAGTATAACTTAGACCATTGTTTGAATTCTTGCATCAGTGGTAGCGAAGGTATTTCCCAGTGAAGTGGTACATCACAATATAACGAAAGATATTGGTGTACTGTACAACAGACTGTTTCAATTCAGGATATGTAGTCAAGTAAATTCTTGCATATACATAATCATTGTGTCTTTTTATATGTGGTTAAAAATGTATTGCCACATAAATAAACTGCAGTCCAAAAATAAAAGTCCCTTAGCTAGAACTCTGTTTTTCCAAGCTGGGCATTGTCACTTCAGGAAAGTGTTGAATAGTCGTACTCACCACGAAAGCCCATGCCTGGGTGCAATTAACCCATGAAAAGTCAGTCTTTTCAAGGAGCTCCCGGTGGCCTAGCTGGTTAGGGCGCAAGACTGTAATGGAATGGAATCTTGAGATCGGACGTTCGACTCGTCCCTGGGAGATCTTTTTGTGCTTTTGCTCTGCTGAATTCCATACACTGAAGTTCGAATTGTTCTGCAGTTGCAAATGGAATGGCCCTTTAACTGCCCGCATAACCGCAAACCTGTATATAGCGGGGGACAATATATACATTCCTGTATATAGTCGTCTGGCAAGATGCAAAACCCAAGTAACCATACCACTCCAAAGCATTGATAGTGATGTAAGTAAAACCAAATTATTTTTTGTTGAGTGAGAAATCAAGCACTTCCCCGGACTCCAAATTTTTGCTCTACTCGCACCAAGCACATACTCGACCACTGCTTCCAAACAAGCCGACCCCAATCAGTAGAATAGCAGAACACCATCCTTTTCAAAAGATTTTAGCCCCATTCAATTAATGAGGATGAGATATTGAAAACCCCAAGAACTCAAAAAGTTTCGTACTCCTTCGCCTTTTAAGCTTGGCCTTTTTGGTGGACCCCTCCTCGTCCACCATCTTACCAGTGGTGCAACTGCATACACACTCCCCCTTTTGTCGATTTTGAAAAGAGCTGTGGATAGCTTTACAGGAAAAGAAACCGCAATTATCCTTGGTACTTTCCAAATCATCGGTAAGTTGCTTAACGGCGTCGTACATGAGAAAGGTGCAAATCAAAATGAGCCATTACATCTCAGCTACTGCCTTATCTTCCTATCTCGCCCAATTCGCAGGTATGACATTAGACAGAATGCATTTCCGAGTGCATCTCATTCGGCTCTAGATCACCACCAAGCTTGGTGTGCTGCCAATTTTAAGTGTATCAATGTGATCTGGTCTTGTGGCCCTCTATTACATTCTCGTGATGTGGAAATTGGCCACACAAACAGCACGGGCTATCACAAAATAACTGATTGTGACAAACATCTGGAATGCTTCCAGACATCTTTTGCTTTTCTATAAGTGCCGTTGAGTGCTAACAATAAGCAGCTCTCGTCTACTTTATGTCGAGTAATGATTCAATAAAGCCTATCCAATATATTATTCTTGTTACTATTAACTACAGAGACTACCGCTTTTCATAAATGTAAGGAGGCAAGGTAGACACCCTTCTTTCACAAGACACAAGAAAAAAAACGGCGTTTGGGTTGGGCGTTTTTCTGCTGAGGTGGCCGTGTGTACGGGTGTTTGGGCAGCCAATTCCGGCGGTTGCACCCAAACAATGTGCCGTCCGTTTTAACCCATTTTGTCTTCTTGATTCGAAACAATGCTGTGTTGATTAAATAGTTTTGAAAACACTGTAATATGTTAAACTCTTGCGAACTGTCCATGTACTAAGTCACTTTTGCTGGTCAATGAGTCCCAAAAAGAGGAAATCGAGCTTCTGAGGTAGTTGCAGTAGAATTAGCGTATCCGCCAGTTATTTCCAGTAGTAGTGTGATTTAGAGTTCGTCTAAGAAGTAGAGGTATAATCGAGACGTTGAATAATGTTCCTGGTCAAAAGTCCCTGAGGTATGGTCATGAAAGTCTCTATGGATGAGTTTGGTCAAAATGAAGGACACCAATCATTCAAAAACAATCAAGTTTCACATTTCAATATTGTGATGTACTAAATTTGGAGGTTTACGCATTTGCGAGTGTGCAGTTTCGATCAAGAGCTACCCCGGGATTGGGTCTGGTGAGAAACCAAACCACCCGTACACCCGGTTACCTCAGCAGAAAAACGCCGAGCTGGAAGCATGGTCTGAAACAAAATAGGAGGACAAACAAAGGCTTAAAAGATACACTTGAGTTAGGACGGAGTGTACATTGTACCTTTGTTGAGGTGGTATTTGGTTCAAAACATATGCCGCACATATAGTGTTTTCAGAAGTACTCACAGCAGCGCGACAAACTGGTTCGTATTTTTTCGCAGTCTTTCAAACCAAAGCGTAATACTATAATTAAAATTCAATATTCTGAAATATTAAATCTGACGATTGCCTCATGTGCTACATTTGGGAGACATACGAATTTGGGAGTCTGCAGTACCAACCAAGGATCAAAACGGACGGAACTGACCGAACCTTTTGCATCATTGGTTTGTTTGTTTTTGCTAGTGTGAATCGTTTTATCGCGGGGGTTGAATAGTTTTGAAAAACTGTACAATACAGTACACAGTACACAATACTACCAATGTATAATACAGTACTACCAATACACAGTACACAATACTACCAATAAAACTACCAATAAAACTACCAATACACAGTACTATCAATGTACAGTGCTCAATACCAACACTGCATCAATTCATCTTGCCAATACTCACCATGTACAATACAACACTGGTGGGAGAAATGATGGGTCAGGTACTCTCATAATTCTGCAGCTATTCATTAGTCTTATCCCCAGCATCACACTTCGCAATATTTATGGAAGTAGTATTTTAGTTATTAGTACTTCATGAAAATAAATAATTTACCCGCTGAATATTGCTGGAGCTAAATTAGGAACCGCAGTATTTCTAGATGTAAATCGTATTGCTCAAAAGATGTTCATACTGCTCAAAAGATGTGCCTTTTCGCATACTCAAGTGTAGTTTTTTAGGTGTGGTGTACCGATGCGCGCGCGGGAGCGCCCATTTTTCAAGTCGCCTCTCGGCTTTCTCTCCAGCTTCATACCACCCCAGATGTCGGAGATTGTGCACAATCCCGCCATTCAAGCGGCGCAGCTCTTGTCCCCGAAGCCGTTGCCGGCCCGTTTATACGTGTGGCCCTTTGGCATTATTTACCCTGCGTTTCTCCAGGTATACTTCAACCACTATGATAAGTACATTGGGGGCTCCGAATGGACCTCCGTGTACATCATGGCGCTCGTATCCGTGCACTTGTTGGTGATGTTGATTCCACAGTGGAACATTGACATCAAGGCGCAAATGGACTATGTGCCTGTGTCGTCCATTGAGGAAGCTTCACATGTGAAGATCACTCCGGCTCCCAACTCGGGCGTGGGCGAGATTTGCCTGATCCAGAGGGAGGTTTTTGCCGATTCTGAGAAACAGGTGTCGTTTTCTTACCAAAAAAGACGCCATTTGCTTGTTGATTCCACGAAAAAGTTTTCTCCTCCGGAATTTAAGATAGATCAATTGCCCAAATTGGGTTATTTCCAGAACCACACTGGCTTGTCCGGGGACTTGTCCAAGATGGTGCGGAACTACGGGTTGAACCGCTTTGACATCCCCATTCCTTCGTTTCTTGACTTGTTCAAAGAACATGCCGTGGCTCCGTTTTTTGTGTTCCAGCTTTTCTGCGTGGCCTTATGGTTTTTGGATGAACAGTGGTACTACTCGCTTTTCTCCGTGTTCATGTTGGTTTCCTTTGAAATGACCACGGTTTTCCAGCGGAAAACTACCATGACCGAGTTCCAGAGTATGGGCATCAAGCCCTTTGATATCTACGTGTTCAGAGACGGAAAATGGCTGCAGATGCAGACCGATAGCTTATTGCCTGGAGACATTGTTTCTGTTACCAGAACCCACGACGAAAGCGCTATTCCCTGTGACTTGTTGCTCTTGGACGGAACTGCCATCATGAACGAGGCCATGTTATCAGGAGAATCTACTCCGTTGTTGAAGGAGTCCATCAAATTGAGACCTGCTGACGAGTTCTTGCTGCCCGAGGGCTTGGACAAGAACTCCTTGTTGTACGGAGGAACTATGGCTTTGCAGGTCACTGCTCCCACCAACTCAGACCTTCCTGCTGCTCCTGACAATGGTGCTTTGGCATACGTCTGCAAGACCGGATTTGAAACTGCCCAGGGCTCGTTAGTCCGCATGATGATTTTCTCCAGTGAAAGAGTTTCCGTGGGAAACAAGGAAGCTTTCTACTTCATTTTGTTCTTGTTGGTTTTTGCTATTGCTGCTTCCTGGTACGTTTGGGTGGAGGGCACAAGAATGGGCCGCATCCAATCTAAGTTGATTTTGGATTGTATTCTTGTCATCACATCTGTTGTACCCCCAGAATTGCCTATGGAATTGACCTTGGCCGTGAACTCGTCGTTGTCGGCTTTGCAGAAGTACTTTATTTACTGTACCGAGCCATTCCGCATTCCATTGGCTGGAAGAATCGATGTTTGTTGTTTCGACAAAACTGGAACTTTGACTGCTGAGGACTTGGTGTTTGAGGGCTTGGCTGGCTTGAACGAAGGCCTTATCTCGTGTGACGATGCTCCTGTGTCCACATCTCATGTTTTGGGTTCTGCTCATGCTTTGGTGAAATTGGACGACGGAGATGTTGTTGGTGATCCAATGGAACAAGCCACTTTGAAGGCTGCTCAATGGACTGTGGGCTTTAAGGATGTGGTGGAGAGAAAATCTGGCCAAAAGACCGAGAAAATTAAGGTGTTGCGCCGGTTTCAGTTCTCTTCCAGCTTGAAGAGATCCTCGGCCATCACGTCCATTTCGTCTGTGCCCAATAAGAACTTTGTTGCTGTCAAGGGTGCCCCAGAAACCATCCGTTCTATGTTAGTGGATGCACCTGAAAACTATGAGGAATGTTTCAAGTCCTACACCAGAGCAGGATCACGTGTTTTGGCTTTGGCGTACAAGTACTTGGAAACGACTGTCAATGTGACCAAAATCGACCGGAAAAACGTCGAGAGCAAGTTACATTTTGCCGGATTCATTGTGTTCCACTGTCCTCTTAAGAGTGATGCTGTCGAAACCATCCAGATGTTGAACGAGTCTTCTCACCGCTGTGTGATGATTACCGGTGATAACCCATTGACTGCGTGCCACGTGGCCGGTGAAGTGGCCATCACCACCAAAGAAGTGCTTATTTTGGATGCTCCTGAAGAGCACCACGAAGTGGATGAAGAACACAATTTGGTGTGGCGCAACGTTCAGGAGACTACGGTGATTCCATTCAAGACAAAGGATTCGCTTGACCTCGACTTGTTCAAGAAATACGATATTTGCGTGACTGGATACGCTTTGGCTAACTTGACTGAACATCCACAGGTCATGGAATTGTTGAAACATGCATGGATTTATGCCAGAGTGTCTCCTGCACAGAAGGAGTTCATTTTGAATTCGCTTAAGGATATGGGCTACAACACGCTTATGTGTGGAGACGGAACCAATGATGTTGGAGCCTTGAAACAGGCACATATTGGAGTGGCTCTTTTAAACGGTACCGAAGAAGGTATGAAGAAAATCGCCGAAAACAGAAAGATCGAGACCATGAAGACTGTTTACCACAAGCAAGCTCAACTCTTGGCCAACTGGCAAAGACCTCCTCCTCCTGTGCCTGCTCTCATTGCCCACTGCTACCCTCCAGGCCCTTATAACCCCCACTACTTGGCTACCATGGAGAAAAGGGGTGTCGAAATCACTCCTGAGATGAGACAAAGTGTGGAAATTGCCATGAAGAAAGAAACTCTCCCTATTGAATTCGTCAAGGATGAGTCTGGAAAGGTCAATGCTTCTTCTATTGCCGATGGATTTTTGAACTCTTTGAACGATGCTGAAGGAGAAGATGAAGTGCCCACTTTGAAATTGGGAGATGCTTCCGTGGCTGCCCCATTTACGTCCAAGTTAGCCAACGTCTCGGCAGTCACTAATATCATTCGCCAGGGCCGCTGTGCTTTGGTGTCGACAATTCAGATGTACAAGATCTTGGCTTTGAACTGCTTAATCTCTGCCTACTCGTTGTCCGTGTTGTACTTGGCCGGAATCAAGTTTGGTGATGGTCAGTCTACGGTGTCTGGAATTTTACTCTCAGTGTGTTTCTTCTCCATTTCTCGGGGTAAACCTCTCAACAAGTTGAGCAAGGAAAGACCTCAGGATGGAATCTTCAACAAGTACATCATGGGTTCGATTTTGGGTCAATTTACCGTGCACATCTTCACATTGGTGTACATTACCAGGGAGATCTATCTCTTGGAGCCCAGAGAGGCCCAGGTGGACTTGGAGAAGAAATTCACGCCTTCTTTATTGAACACCGGAATGTTTTTGCTCCAGTTGGCCCAGCAAGTCTCGACTTTCGCTGTGAACTACATTGGTTTGCCATTCAAGGAAGGTATCAGAGACAATAAGGGAATGTACTATGGACTTCTTGGAGTAGCAGGTTTGGCTCTCATTGGATCCACGGAGTTCATGCCCGAGTTGAATGAGGCTATGCAGTTTGTGCCCATGGACTCGGTGTTCAAGACCAAGTTGACCAGCTGTATAGTGATTGACTTGGGTGCCACGTGGTTGATTGAGGTGGTGTTGAAGCACTTTTTCATGAACTCGGGCGCTGCTGATATTGCTCAGAGATAATTGTTGGCTGGAAGATGCCAGCAAAGATGTTAGTCGAAAGGTGAAGTGGTTAGCATTGGAAGATGAAGGAAGTTAGCATTGGAAGTTTACAATCAAAGATTGGCAATTGAAGATTGTGTCAGATCGAGACATTCTCTGTCTTTCAGTCTGTACATCGTCAGCTTCTTTAGGTTTATTTAGAATCTAATAAGATCAATAAGAATTAAATAGGAGGCTTGGGCTGTGATTTTCCCAAATGAGCTAAGTCCTGATCTCGATCTAATGCTTGGACTTTGAGTGCTTTGATGTCTCCTGCATATAATATAATCACCTTGTTCGGTAGAATGTTTGATATGGAAGCAAGAATATCAGTAGCTTCGTTTTCGCTTAGGGAACCCAAGGTGGAGTCCTTGATTATCGACACGACCTTGGGGAAAGGTAACGTTTTTTCTTTTTGGTTCCGGCCCAATTCGTAGAGAATCTCGTAGACTGCTGCAAGCTTGCCGTGGATATATGCAGTATAGGCGACTTCAGGCGATTCAACGTTTTTTTTTGCCTTTTCTTTAAGTTTAATTCGCTCGAGAAGCGAGAGTCCAGATATGTTTTTATCGCCCTTGAGCGCAAACAGCCGTGTGGGCTTGGTAAGAGAGGCCCGGGCTTTGGACACTCTGTCACGTGCCGCCTCACGTGATGGCGAGTCATGCGACTTTTGATCTCGTGACACACCACCAGCCACCAAGGTCCGGAGATCTACCGGATCCACAGCCATTTTTCCGACTTTATCCCCTCCAAGCTTAGTTTTGAATGTCAGCTTGCGCTGCTCCAAACACCCACTCAAGGTCTTGGCTGTAAGACCAGCTGGAGGCCCGATGCAGTACGCGTCACGTGGCCCCAGGTACGTCACGGTCCACACCGAGCCATCGACCGCCAAAATCTTCTCCACAGCATCCTTTTCGATCCTTCTCTTCGATAGACTAGTGGCGCTTGCACATAGCTCATGTACTTCAGGATCAGTGGTATTAGTTAGGTAATGAAGCGATAGAGAAGTATCTAGAGCACCAAAAAGCAGCCCAAGATCCATTGAATTCGGTGATTGAGTTTCGTGGGGTTGGGAGAGATGTACAGATTGGGTATCACGTGGTGTAGAGCACTATTAGGGATCAGCAACTGTACTGTAACTGCAAGTGTATGTGTCTGTTTCTGGTATTAGTATGTTAGGTAGTTTAAGTCATGGAAACGCGATGTGCAAGTCACGTGCGACACCACGTGCACAATACAATATGTTCTGCTGATGATTTTGAGGCCAGTATTTGGCAAGCCATCAAATTAGTCGACTTGTTTCAGTGAAGTTATAGTGAGTAATTTGCGGTATTTAGTTACGGCTGCTACGTCTATTAATAGAGGAGTGCATATAGTGATCATATAGTTCTTTGAACATGTGAGATGTGCTGATTCGTGCATGCTGATATTGTGTGACCTGTAGTATAGAAAGCAAGGAATACAGTCTCGTATTGTAACTGGGTCTTGGTTGTCAGGAGACGTCAGGTTTGACTTAAGACAATGGATGCAATCCAGGTGCAGGAGAGAGGAGTCCAAGGGGAACAGGTTTATGTAGGAGGGACTCAAGGCCGCTCAATCACGAGTGGTGAAATTTCTTGAATGTCCTACAGAATACTAGCGTACACCATTGGCTTAAAAAATATCAAATTCCAACAACTTCGGTGTTGTAAGGCACGGCTTGCATATTCTGTATATCATGTATACTTAAACATAAGTTGAAGGAATATGAAAAATTACTACTAAATGACGGTTGAGAATGAACTTATGAAATGAAAGAGTCTAAATTAATGCTTTACCAATCCATGTTAGGCATTGCTCTTTTTCTCGTGTTATTTTCGTCTGACATTGTAGTGGTTGATGCTGGAATTTTGAATACGTCTAATACCGGGAGTTCATTTGTTGGATTTTCAATAAAGGAGCGTTTGAGAAATTTGATAGCTAACCCGCGTATAGCAGAGAAGTGAAGGGCGGTCAAATGCCATGTTTTACCTAAGGGGAATGGAATAGGCCATGTACGACGTAAGGGGAATGGATGAAGTTATGGTGCTTTGGATGAGTCATGACATTCGTAGGTTCGAAAGAGACCGCTATGGGCGTGTGTCTACCCATGGTAGGTCTAACAGATAATACGGTTATCAAAAATTTCAGCCCTGAAGGTTAGTGTACTGTGCCATCGTGGAAGCAGTACATACAGTGTTTTAATATTCAAACACCCCCGATAAATTCGACCCACACTAGCAAAATTAAACCAATCAATAATGCAAAAACCCTATCCTCTTCAGTTCCGTCTTGACCCTTGATTGGTACTTCAAGACTCCCAAATGACTCCTAAGTATCCTCCATATGGGGCAACACTCCAGATTTGAGACTTCTGAATATTGGATTCCAATATAATTCAGTGTGAAGCATTACCCTATTTGGTTTGAAAACTAATTCTTTCTTCTGGGGGAGTTTGCTGAGTCTAGGGAATTGATGAGAAGCGATATTGTGATCCCGAGTCCAGTAATTCCAGGAAGAACAACTAAAAGGAGTAATAGAAAGAGGATATGCATTTTATGATTTTTTGCTTGTTTGTTTTTAGATCAGCTTTTTTTCTGTTTTTGATTGCTTCTTTTTTTGTGTGGAGACGTGGTGGTAGGGAAGGAAAATATGAGGGGAGGCCAGGGTTTATATAGTTCGCAGTTGGTCACAGAATGGCTGCGAATTCTGGTGCTCACTTTCTGGTCGGGCACCCAAACATACCATCACGGAAGCAGTGCATACAGTGTTTTAAAAGCCAATCAAACCCGCACAGTAAAACGATTCACACCAGCAAAGTTAACAATCCGATCACTCAAAAAGTTTCGTACCCCGCCCACTTCACTTCTGTCCGCTGGTACTGCAAAAAAGCAAATGTAGTACATAGGCGTAATCGTCCAGATTTAAGACTTCAGAATATCGAATTCTACTAAAAGGTGGTCGTGACGACATTTGGTTTGAAAGACTGTGCAGAGGGGTTTGAAACAATCTGAATCATTGGCTTGTTTAATTTTGCCCCACTGCTTTGGATAGTTTTGAAAACCACTGTATCTTTCAACTTATGGTTTTGTACTTATATTGATGTACAGGGATATGTCACTTGTATCGTACAATACCAAAGTCTTAGACGAGTACGAGGTGGGTGAAGTTTGGCCCACTGGCGACCTGCGCGTAGTGTATCTCAATCGCTTCCAACGTTGCGGAGTACATCGTCTCAGTACATGCTATGTACTCTTTGACACCACCATAAGAGAGACGAGATACACTTGTGCCACTCGCCACGGTTCGTACTTGGAGAGGACCTGTTTCTGTAGATATGCATTTTTTAACTGAACAAAAACAAGCGGCACAAAAAATTTACAATGGCCATGGTCTTACTCGCACTCTTACTATGCGCCTTTCTATGATGATTGATTTGGAGTTCTGGTGGATAACCTTGTACCCACATATTGATAGGGGAAGATGAGGACTCAAAAAAGCTACCATCATTTCTGTGTGAATAATAAGGCTATACACTATAGCATAGTATATGGAGTTAATTATTTTTGGATGGAGTTAATTATTTTTGGATGGAGTTAATTATTTTTGGCAGTAAGTCCATAGAACATACCACTGATTGATTCCAAAGTGAATGAGCTACTACATACACACAAAAGTCACGGGTACCTGAACCAATGAGCGACTATTCCGGTAATATAGATTCTATCCAAAGCTAAACTCATTAACAGGCCTTCGTCGAACATCAGATCTCACACCTTCCACCAACACCACTCCGTCGTATTTCGATTGGTGGTATCACGAAACCAAAGCTGTCTGTGATTTTTCAAATGCTCATCTTTGGCTTGCATAGATATACAATCCATCTCTTCTCAAAACCAAACTTCAGCTTGTCTTTTTCTAAAACACGTCTCCATGGGCCATCTGTTTTGGGTTAACTTCGTTCCAACTCTAATTTACTCCCCTGCACATCCTCCCACCTGGTCTACCTCATGCATATTCTGATCTTTGCAATGAGCTCCCAAAACAGTTTCTTTGACGATGGAGACAAATTGTTGAAGGTGCACCATATCACGAAGGCCAGAACCTTCAAGACTCCGAAAGAGGGCTCCTTACATGCAGGTGCCAACTCTATTGAGCTAGATCTATGGACTTTGTTCACGGTGTCTGAGGGAAGGTTGGTTACTGGAGAGACGCCCGCCACCAAAACTGCAGAGAAGGCCTTGGGTGCCTGGAACCTGTGCTAGACTAGGATTATCCAATTTACTCTCTTAATGTTTCCTCACGCGTATGTAGGTTAAAATAGCTCATTTTCTAAGTGAAAAACAAGAGAAGTCTGGGGATTTCAATTCATCTCACACACTGCACTCCTAAGCCTTTGGACCACTTACTGCACACTAACACGATACGATGGAGTAAGATTTATGCCAAGACACGGCACTATTCTGCCACAGAAATACATATATACAGTGTTTTTCATAACTATTCAAATGAGCGCAGCAAAATGTTCAAACCACACTAGCAAAATTAAACAAACTGATAAGTTAAAAAGTTTTGTAGTGATGACTAAAAAAATGCTAAGGATCAAGGACTTGAAATAAGCGGTTTATGTGAAGTCTTAATTTAATATTCAAAACAGTAACTTTTTGAATTATTGGTTTCTTTAATATTGTTAGTGTGGTTTGAATCTTTTTATCGTGCGGGTTTGAATTGTTTTGAAAAACACTGTATATGCACTATTACTTTAATACTACTGCAATAATACTCTTTCAATTATATTATGCTTTAAAACTACTCAAAGACTACTAATCTACTGTTATCACTACCCCATATTTGTGGTGCTTTTCTTTCAATTGTGTATACGGAAAAACGCTTCTAAAAGTAAGCACGAGATTTTTCCGTCATAAATTATTTGACGATGCCAATAGAAGTGTAGGCTTTTATATATATGTTGCATTGTGTTTAGACGACTCCACGAAATGTAAGCTCCTCAGATATTGAGCATAATGCTTTCACAGTAGTGAGTCTTCAATAAACCTAAGAATTGCACCACTTACTATTGAATAATGGTGTCCCCAACCATTCCTATTAATCATTATGATTTTTAGAAACCAATTCAATGTGATCAAATGATAGATCTGGTCAATTGTCTTATATGTAATAAATTTACGAGTCTTGCAATATTAGTCTAGGCTCAAAACCGAAAGGAACTGAACCGGAAAGGGTACGATACTTTCTGAATTATTGGTTAGTTTAATTTGCTAGTCTCGTTTGAATTGTTTTATCGAGCGGATTTGAATAGTTTTAAAAAATACTGTACACCATAAGCCGTTCATACTGTACACCTCCCACCTCCCACCTTTGTGTTGATTTAAAACTGTGAGTAATACAAATTGGCGTTTCAATGACTTCAATTGTATGAGGACCAAGCATTGAGATCCCTCAACTTGGACATTGCAATGTCAAAGTCCTACTTTCCAACATAACTGTTTAACGAGACTTGATACTTTTGAATGATGTATGGAATCCAAAAGGTCGTGTTTGCAACATACTCACATTATGTTCAACGCGTAACACTTGAGGGAACGATTCTCCCGTGCTTCGAAACTTGGTTTCCTAACAATCTTGAAGTAATATATGCATGCGTGTATATTTCATCCTGAGAATTTTCAAAAAGCCGTTTTTCCTGTGTCCTAACCTTGTTTTGTTACAACTCTGAAGAGGGATTTTAGTGACTATCATCACAACATGTGTGCTCTAGAATTGTTTAGATCTTGAATGTGAATTTCTTTTGTAGATCTAGATTTCGGTCAGTTCACTTTCGTAGTTAGTAACATAGTAAGTAGTAGGAGTAGTAGTAACATAGTAAGTAGTAGGAGTAGTAGTAACATAGTAAGTAGTAGGAGTAGTAGTAACATAGTAAGTAGTAGGAGTAGTAGTAACATAGTAAGTAGTAGGAGTAGTAGTAACATAGTAAGTAGTAGGAGTAGTAGTAACATAGTAAGTAGTAGGAGTAGTAGTAACATAGTAAGTAGTAGGAGTAGTAGTAACATAGTAAGTAGTAGGAGTAGTAGTAACATAGTAAGTAGTAGGAGTAGTAGTAACATAGTAAGTAGTAGGAGTAGTAGTAACATAGTAAGTAGTAGGAGTAGTAGTAACATAGTAAGTAGTAGGAGTAGTAGTAACATAGTAAGTAGTAGGAGTAGTAGTAACATAGTAAGTAGTAGGAGTAGTAGTAACATAGTAAGTAGTAGGAGTAGTAGTAACATAGTAAGTAGTAGGAGTAGTAGTAACATAGTAAGTAGTAGGAGTAGTAGTAACATAGTAAGTAGTAGGAGTAGTAGTAACATAGTAAGTAGTAGGAGTAGTAGTAACATAGTAAGTAGTAGGAGTAGTAGTAACATAGTAAGTAGTAGGAGTAGTAGTAACATAGTAAGTAGTAGGAGTAGTAGTAACATAGTAAGTAGTAGGAGTAGTAGTAACATAGTAAGTAGTAGGAGTAGTAGTAACATAGTAAGTAGTAGGAGTAGTAGTAACATAGTAAGTAGTAGGAGTAGTAGTAACATAGTAAGTAGTAGGAGTAGTAGTAGTAGAGTAGTAGTATAGTAGTAGTATAGTAGTAGTACAGTAGTAGTACAGTAGTAGTACAGTAGTAGTACAGTAGTAGTACAGTAGTAGTACAGTAGTAGTACAGTAGTACAGTAGTAATAGTAATAGTAATAGTGTAGAGTTTTGTAGTACCATATTAGTCACTCTGTACCTCACTATTCAACAGTAAGTACAGTGTTTTTCGAAATGATTCAAACCCGCACGTTAAAAAGATTCAAACCACACTAACAAATTATACAAACAAATTTAAAGAGTTCCGTACCCGTGCCACTTCAGTTCCGTCCGTCTTAACCCTTGATGAATATTGCAAGACTCCTAAATTTATTACATATAAGACAATCCTCCAGATTCAAGATTTCAGAATCTTGAATTCTAATGAAAGTTGATGTGAGCATTTGGTTTGAAAGACTGTGCGAAGGAGTACAGTATTTTTCGAAACTATTCGAACCCGCACGTTAAAAAGATTCAGACCACACTAGCAAGTTATACAAACCAATGATTCAAAAAGCTTCGTACGCCTCACAGTCTTTCAAACCATGGCGTAATGTTTTACACGAACTTTAATAAAGCTCATGATTCTGAAATGTAAATCTTGAGGATTGCCTCATATGCACTACATTTGGGGTCTTGCCGTACCACTCAAGGGCTAAAACAAACAGAACAGAACTGGAAAGGGTTCGAAACTTTTGAATTCTTGGTTTGAATCGTTTTATCGCACTGGTTTTCATCATTCTATCTTCTTGGTTCGAAACATTTTGTGGGGCCAGTTTGAAACATTCTGTCGCGCTGGTTTGAATAGTTTTTAAAAACACTGTACGAAACATTTTGCTGCGCTGGTTTGAATAGATTCGAAAAGCACTGTACTGTAGAATTATAACTATTACTAATATCATAGTCTAATACCATACTGTAGTCTAGTATTATTACTCTAGTACTATTACTCTCTATCTCTACATTTTAGGATTTCAGTATATAACTCTAGTAGTTTTCTACTACAATATAACCAAGATAGTTACATTACTCCTATAATACTACAAATGCCCTGCAGGTAGCTAAAAGAATCTGTTGAACTTGAGGCAGCAGTGCACGTGAGTGTACTGCATGCTCAAGTGATTGTTTACGGATGAAACAAAGGAAAAGTTCTCGTCTAGATCTCGTCTAGTCTTTGGCCACTGACTTGCAGAGACAATAGGAGTAGTAGACGGAGGACCGAGACAGATGGAGTCTATAAGGAGGGACGAGGATCCTCATGGTAGGAGGACAGAAATAGAGTATAAGGATCTCGGAGTATAAGTTTAGATACCGATCCTAATATACGTGATTAAGATGATTACTAAAGTTTCACACCAAAGCGAATAGTTGCAACTTAACCTGAAAATGTGTTCCAGAATACGGGAGTGTGTTTTATAACTCTCAACAGAATCAACTTTCTGCAGGGCACAAACATCACACTACTGCCACTTGTCGCTTCAACAAACGGAGGTACTACATTCAAATTTAAGCTATAATTGTATTTAGCCTAAAAATAATGACATAAACTGACCCTTCAAATGTCTTATAAATTAATGAAAAGAGGTTCAACGTGTGGCTTGGGTGGGAATTTGCCTAAATCTCCTTCAAAGGTGATTTGAACTTTGTTTGCTTGGTTCCCACCAGACTTCTGGTTGACATTCAGCAGAACCTTTTGAGAATCACAATGAGTTGTACATTCTGTACCTTTACTTACAGGTCTTTCCCGAGGGATTGAAGAATTCCTCTTGGGCTCCCCCAAAGATTCAGTGTTGACTTCTTCATTGGGTTTGACCCCCAGCTTGCTCATGCCCTTAGAAGATTGTCCATGATTGAATTTAGTAGGATTATTCAGCTGGGGCGATGGTTCTACCACCTGAGGAAAACCACAGATGGCGTCTCGCTGGCAATGCAATGAAAGTGAAAGGAAAACATCAACATCAATCTTTCCCCGGGGGTGGTTTTCCGGGCTGAAACACAGAACAGAACCCCGTTTATACTCGAATGAGTGACACAAATGATCGTAAAAACACTCTTGAGGAGTCCAAGAAAGCGTTTGATTCCTGAATTGGGCACAAGGGCGGTCGCCATAGGAAATCGTCATGTTGGGATAAAAAAAATTGCTTCCACTTGAAGAGAGAGCAGCAGCATTGGCCCCGATAACGTAAAGAGCAAGACTAGGCAAGATTTTCATAGTGAAGAAAAAAGAAGACCGGATTTGTTGTTGATTTCAGAAGTCGGGAAAATGTATGATTTATACAAATTCTGAGTTTCGAATTGTTTGATGATGACGGTATTAGGGGTACCAGGTATCTTCTTATATATTCGACATTTCAGGTCATGCTGCTCGGAAATCCCTTACAGTGGCTAGGCGTATATACTCAGGACCCTTGTTTAAAGATCCATGACCTGTGTTGAGAAGAGATTGGTCAGTGATAAATAGGTACCAAGCAGGGTTCCTGTATCTAAGGGTGTCCTATGCACGCAAGCGAAAACATAGCCTTGTTACTATTGTCCTACTTTAGCCACTGCAAGAGCAAAATTTTCCCTCGTTGTAGAGTGATGTGTGGCTAAAGTTGCCCGAAACCTAAAAAGCATGCAGACTACCGGCCATGAATACTATATTTCCAGTTGACTGACCTGGAGTAGAGGTATGAGTAAAACCAACAATAGATGACAGTGCGTCTATGACTTTGATTGACTGTAATCATGCGATTTTTGGAAGTACGAGCTGTCACAAACGGGTAGGTAACTAGGCAAAAGTAGTACTTCTTGGTCCAGGTTGCGCGTGGACACAGTTACGGCCCGAACGAAGAGAACAATAGGTACATATGGAATGACTGGAGGCATAATGAGTTATCAGCCAGATCGGAATTGAGGCGACAATAGGTCGGAATTGAATCAGAAGTCGTGTTGGGCGTTTCTTAATGCAAATTAAGTTAACCTTATGTTAGTTTTTAGGTTAGTCGCAATTTTAAGCTGAACTAGGCAAACCACCAGTATTATATTACCCAGCCAGTATTTCTGAAAATACCATATGATTCGAACAGAAAAAGTCGAAAGACCATTCCAGAATAACATTATAGATTTACAAGCCATGATGATCAGAATCAGCGAAAAAAGTTCGCGCATGCGTCTCAGATCAACCCACCAAATGCCTTTGTTGTCATCTACGTGACCAAATATTTGAACAATATATAAAAAATCTGCGATAAGGAACGGAACAATAGTAAAAAGCACCCAAAAAATATTTTCTTCTATGATCTTACATATTACTCCGCATTACGAGATCTCAACTCTGAGAAATTGGGACATTACCAGACACCCAGCTGGATGTGAAGGGAAATACTCAACAATAATAATTTGTATACATAATTATCAGTTTGGTTAGGCACTAAGGGTATGATTCTTTGGGATTATGGGTACTATTCAGTGCGTTTTGGCCCGTACCTAATGTACGAGACAAGAGCCGCATGCAATGCATAATATCTACAGAAGTAGAACACAAATCCCTCTCAATCTCGGAGTTGTTGGTGTTTATTTCTTGTAATATGAGCCAATTAAGAGGCAAGAAACGAATTTTTTCCCTCCCCCTTAAGGCCTAATTAGCATACAGAAGGATATATTTTACTAAGAGTATAATTGGCTCTATCAATACTAATGGCATGTAGTAAGCTAGCAGTGTGAAGCCTAGTAGTATGAGCTGATCTTAATTGCCTAATTTACGGAATTTCTTCTTCATTTCTTCTTTTCTTGATTCCAAATCCCACTGCTAAATAATTCACATCTTTACACCATTAAGGTTCTCTAAACCTTGTTTGAAACCCAATGAAAAAACATATTGCGGTCTTCAAAATTCTATGTTGTCTAAGTTCCCCAGAATGGTGTGTATTTATTCATTTACATATTCTATAAGTGGGATATACGACCAGTCAGAGTAAAATGGGACCAAAGCACGAGATGCACTACTTTTGTGCAGTAGTGTAGAAGTGGTATTCACAGTGACTTCCCTTATTCACTAGTGTTTACATGACACTGTCACTTGTAATTTTGGATGACTAATATAATGCAATATAATACATGATACTACAACATTCTAACAATTGCAGCTGAAAATATATTGTACCACTATACGTCGCATTAATATTTCTAATGACTTGTTAAATCATTCTCTCCGATATTCTCTAGTTTTCTACACACAGATACTTTGTTTTCATTTTTGTTCTGTACAAATAGCTTATCTGTCAATTCAAAGAGCATATGACTCCGTATCAAGAGAACTTTTTTATTCCTACCGACCGTACCAAGAGAACTCTTTTATTCCTACCGACAGCACAACCGGAATCTTTTCTATTGTTAACGTGCATGTAACAAACATTCAAGCCGTTCCTAAATCGTAAACATTCATCTAATGTCGATGGGATTCCGAACTAACCACGGAATTCATGAAATAGATTCTAGCAAGAGTGTTAGTTATAGTGATTGTGTAGTTTGAACAAAATTATGACAATGGAATAGTGTGAAGTTATTATGGAGTAGTATTAAGGTGTATATACATCCCAGTGGAACTACAGTGCTGGATTCCTGAATTACGCCAGCACATAGATTTGTCTGTTTATTTGTCCATGGGTACCCCAGAGAAGCCAGAAATTCTAGAGATGCCAAAAATGCCAGAGAGACCAGAAAATCCAGAAATGACAGAAATTCAGAGAAGCCAGGGCTACTTTTCTATTTCTGGGACAAGGCTAGTGGCTTTTCTCCATTCTCAGAGGATTTTAGATGGCTAAACTAGATCTGTTTGTGCTTGTTGAGGAATCACTTTTGAGTAAATCCAAGTATTCAATGGCTTGTGTTCAATGAGTTTGTTCCTTGAGTTGTCTCCTCTGAAATTGCCTTCAGTGAGACTTGAAGGTGTTTTGCTTTACTTTCAGAAGACATAACTAGTCAAACCCTTTTAAATCTCAGCTATGGCCTTGTCACCATGGACAGTGACTGTCAGCTCAGGTAATAGGACCATAATTAAAACGAACCCAATGTGCTATGGATTGCAATAATTGTACTCAATTTGACAGTAAAGCATTACCCTTGAACCAAACTACACTAATTCAAAATTCATTTGCAGGAGAACTCTACTAGACTGTCACGAAAAGAGGGAAACAGCACTGAAAAACACGTGTCTTTCATACTGCCAGTTTTGAGCTGGTAGAGACTATATATTGGAGGTTAAGCTCTGATGTACGAAAGTCATTGAATATAACGCTATATATCCCGGAGCAGATGGTATCAATAGTATAAATAGTACTAGGTGTACTACATAATGATGTAGATGGAGTATATTTACCCTATAGGTAGACACATTTGGCTAAGAAACTAATCTCACTTTCTCGATACAAAGTAGTAGTGCTGAGAGCTCTATAATAGGCCATTTTTATGGGTTCCAAGGATGTATGGCTCAGGAATTGTTGTAAAAGTCGTCATGGTTATGGAACAATAGATCATACTTGTATGGAATAGTGAATATTCTAGTCTGACAGTCAGTATCAACACCGCATCATGTTAGTATCCTCATGTTAGTATCAAAGAATGAAAAATTGATCTATTGATAATGAGACTGAATTCATGAAAGGCATTTTATATATGTGGTATTATTCCCTAGTAAGATTGTATGACACTGGTTGTTTTTCTTGAAACTGCTAGTGTATATATTAGAGAGACTATTTACATCTCTCTATTTTCGGGAATCCCAGCTCTAACGACAGCTGGCAAAAGTAAAATGACTCTATATCAAGGATATTACTAGTTCCACACTACTCCACACTACTACAAATAAAATAACTTACAGTAAATTCAATATACCTTTTCAGTAATTGAAAATGTATCAGGGTAGGCCAATTGACGGATGATTTTATCATGGAATTACGTGCACGTAAGTATGAGCACTGGAAATACAGTACATGTATATCGGTAGTAGACACCAGGTAAGTACCCAGTAATTATACAGGACACTTGATAAATTGATTAAATTGTATTATCTAAAGCCGTAGAATTGCAGAGCTGCTCATTGCTGACTCATATTTATTCTCCTTAGTGCACTACGAAGTGGTGTTGGTATGGACACGACTACTCTATCCTCACTGAGACTCTCTCTATAAAGAGTTAAAGATCAACTGCTCTAATCCAACGGACATAGACTCTTCATTTCCTGCACTTCTCGGAATAGAAGGACCTGAGTTTGGTCCACGTATCCTCTGATCCAATAACGTTATCCTGCATATACCAAACATGATGCCGTGTGATCTAAAAGCTGGAATTTATAAACCTACACTCCTAAAAAGATTCATTCAAAGAACTCACACTAATCTCCGCCTCGTATACGATAATAAGGGTGATGTAATTCGAACTGAAACTCAGTTTCAATACGTGCGGCCTGCATATATCCCCGCATATTCTTCGTTGCAGTTACCTGCAGAATGGCCTCGGATCCGCGGACACCCGTACACCATCCAATATAAACACAGAGTAAATCTCCATAGCAAACGCTACCCAAAGCAAAAATAGCCAAATGAATTTTGGCAATTCGAATATTCCAAACCGTCTTTTCTCCTCTAGACTATTTTTTCCCGAGCCAAAGGCATCCGTTCTGCAGATACAGCACCCAGCCCACATGCTTATCGGATCCAACGTTCGGGCCTGCATGCAATATGCAGCGTGCGCCTTCGCTCGCCGTCAACCCGTCGTCAATTCCGCTCGCTCCCCCACTACAATTACCAATAAGCTACACTCAAACTCAATTGCTAAGAGCCACTACTTAGTCAATTCTCTCAATATTCAATTGGGTGTGTGTATAGTCTATACACTACTTCTTCTCCTCCTCCTTCTTTTCATCCTTTCCGTCTTTCTCGTGGTCCTTCTGGTATCCCTTGTAAGCAGCAGTGGCCTTGTCCTGGAAGGAACCTTCGGTGGAGTTGTAGGTCTTGTAGGCATCCTGGGCATCAGCTCCAAGTTCTTTGTAGTCGACCTTTCCGTCTTTGCCGCCAAGAGCCTCTTGTCCTTTCTTCAATAAACCGTTGAAATCCATTTTGTGGAGCGTGGACGAGAGGGGAGAGGTGAGGTATTTATACCTCGGAGCGAGGACCCGCGGCGCGAATCCGAGGGTTTGTATGCACGCCCAGGATTTACATCTGCACGGTTGCTTCGACACGTCAGCCTGACGTCACGCGCACGTGATGTCGCTGGTTCTGGAACAATATCTCACTTACATGCCTAACTTCTTTTTCTGAATTGGAAGTAGTTCTAATAAGTCCCTAGGAGATAGAGCATTTGTAACTCCAGCAGGTTTCACTTTTGGGAAGTGCACTACTCACTTTGATGAGTGACAACTCACTTTTAATGCAGTGGGTAGTGAGCATCAGTCGTAGACTCAGTACTTGGGATGATTGGTGATGGTTTGTGAGGAGGAATTGGCCATTTATACAGGTCACCCAGTATATTTAGCAATAGATTAGCCTAAATCTAATATTTTCAGGGTCGTAAATTGGTATCTTTTCTTAAGTTGATGATACCGTGTAGTCGTCAGATGCAAAAAGGCATTGGCAGTATCAACTGTGAATAAATAATGAATATTGGGGGATCATAGGAGGTACCGGTGCTGCATGTACTTTGGCCAGTTCAATTGTGGTCGGCGTAGAAGTCATTGATGTTGATCGCCGTCCCGGTGCACGTGGCTACCCTGGGATCCTGTACTTGAGGAGATGGATAATGTTGTAGATGGCATTCCCGTTCTTCAAGCATCGAACGACACCACAATCAAGTTCATGGGGCCAAAGAAGAAGCAAAGAAGGAGCATTTTCTCCGAGCAGCTTACGTAATTGAACTCAAAAAGCGCCTTGTTCTCTGCCGGCATGGGCTGTTCTAGAACCTTCAGGGTGGCTATCCACGTCTTGCTCCTGGTTTGCTTTTTTGAAGAAGAATTTGAGGAAAGGTTCCAACGGCTTCAACTGGTGAGGAGCCCGGACGTTGATAGGATATGGTGCCTGGTACGAGCTTCTAGGCGACACACAGAAGACATGGGCCATGTTGAGATGTAAATTTATGTCTCAGAAAGGTAACAGGTCCAGAGTCTTAGAAAAGGGACTTTCGGGGAGGTTCAGCCTTTTGGTGTTCAGCCTTTTGGGGTTCAGCTTTTCTGGTTGCGTTCAAATTTGGACCTAATTTGGCCTCGGACCTTCTGAACCACAGCTCAATCGCAAGCTGTACCAAACAATTTTACGTTCTATGGGCCAGCCAGATAGTTAATCCAGAAATCAATATAAATAAGAATATTCTAGACTTTCATCCTCCCTTTTTAAATAATTAATGACGATTTCTGAAGACGAAACCAAAGACTGATGACTCATGACTGGGTATATGATGACTCATGGCTCAGATGGTCAATGGTTCTCTCAAGTGATTGTTTAGACCGGTCCCGAAAATGACACTAAAACAGCACATGATCATTTATATCAAGAGCTTGTTTCAAAGCATATGAGATAGTCCATTTCAACATGCTCGCTCAGACAGACACCCGTGATAATAGTTTGAGGATGCGTTGTCAGCAAATGGTTTTAGATAGTGATGGATGGTCATTCAGGTGATTCAGATGGTGTAAATGGTGAAACGGTCTTCTTTGGATGTTTACTGTCATGTATTGATGAATCCGTACATCGACATTTTTTATCGGGGTTTTTAGGTTGCCATATTTCATGATACTATTTTTGTATTTGAGAGATCAATACCTAAAAGTTCCACATGGTTCATATACTTCCGGCTTCTTCATCATCTACTGAATTTTCATGCATCTAGGAACCAATTTCTAAAGAATTGACCATTGACAATTGAGAGGAGACAGTCCAGATACTCTAAACTGAAATCAAACACATTCCTGCTTTCAGGTTCCCTTGAGAGAGAATCGTGAATGTACGTATTGCTATTGCCATAAAAATAATGTATGCGGCACCACTTTCATTCCTTTTGTCATGTTCTCACTGGCATGTTCTGTGTCATTGATATTGCGAGACACATATAGAGGTCGTACTGGACGCATAGCTGTAGCCAGGTTTCTTGTGGGTCTTCATTTGAATTGAATCAGCTGCGAATGCTAATTTCAATATTTTTCACTCAGATACTCAGTTACTCAGTTCAGTTACTCTGTTACTCAGATACTCAGTTCAGTTACTCAGATACTCAGTTCAGTTACTCAGATACTCAGATACTCAGTTGGTCAGATGCTCAGTTACTCAGATCAGCTGCGAATGCTAATTTCAATGTTTTTCTAATAAAAGTTTGGCCACAAAATATCCATTTGAATGCAGGATACACATATCTACAATAGTAGTACAATCGTACAATCAACACAGTAACGAGAAGATCAAAAAAATCCTAAAACAACAAGCTTGCTTTAATCGAGCCTTGAATTCCGCTTTATAGGGTCGGGCGGAGTGAGGGTAAAAAGGTGTCCAGGAGGTGCGTAGTGAATAAAGTTCGATTAGGTGCGATAGCAAGAGAGGGAGGTGCCTTTTTTGAGGAAAAAAAGCAGGTAATATTATTTAATTCTCCGAGCGGTTTGTTGGGGTGTGCATATATCAAGCACCATGGTCAGAGCATATGACCAAATGGAGACATATGGGCCGTATGCAGGGTGCCAGTAAGAATATGTAGTGTAGTAGTGCAAGCTACTGTACTGTAATAAATAATAATAGTACTAATATACAACATAGGGATAACCATAGGTCAGGTAAATTGTACTAATAAGCTCATGAAGTGATGGAAATAGTACAGACAGTAGTACAGTAGTGAATGAGCACCAATATTGACGCCAGAACAACAAGGAAAAAAAGAAAATACTTGACCAGGACACACTAGAGAAAACCACACATCCGGTTATATCTGAGTTCAAGTTAATCAACTCTAGTGTTCATATTCATTACTCAGTGGCTGCTTTTTGTTGAGACTTATAATATACACTCCCGTATTTTGGAACATTTATCAGGTTAAGTTCTCACTTTAGTGTGGAACTCTAGTGATCTTCTTAATCATGTATATTAGGATCTGTATCTGAACTTTTATTCCGAGATCCTTATACTCTATTTCTGTCCTCCTACCATGAGGATCCTCGTCCCTCCTTATAGACTCCATCTGTCCCGGTCCTCCGTCTACTACTCCCATTGTCTCTGCAAGTCAATGGCCAAAGTCTAGGCGAGAACTAGACGAGAACTTTTCCTTTGTTTCATCTGTAAAAAATCACTTGAGCATGCAGTACATTCACGTGTACTGATGCCTCAAGTCCAACACTTTTGACTAACTCGCTAGTGCGCACGCTATAATTCGCACCCATTACAGTGCTTTTGAAAACTATTCAAACTAACGCAGCAAAATTAAACAAACCAATAATTCAACAACTTTCGTACACCTTCACATAGTTTTTCAAAGTAAATGGTAATCTTTCACATCAACTTTCTTTAGACTTCAAAATTCTGAAATCTTGAATCTGGAGGTTTGCGTCATATGTACTACATTTGGGGTCTTGCCGTACCTTTCAAGGGCCAGAACGGACGGAACTGAACTGGAAGAGGTACGAGACTTTTGAATCCTTGATTTCTTAAAATTGTGTTAGTGTGATTTGATTCGTTGTGCCGACGTAGTTTGAACAGTTTTGGAAAACACTGTAACACCGTTGAACTTGTTGGAACATGCGACATGTGCGGGTATTGCATGTTCATGCCATGGCTCCCAGATAAAACAATGTTGGGTATTTTTGAAGAGACAAAGGTATAGCTAAGCCTCCATGGGCTCTTGTCTAAGTTCTCGTCTAATTTTGGGCACTGTTTTCGAGAAGCCAATGTCGATGAGAAAAGATTGGTGGAGGAGAACGTTAGGTGTCCCGTGGACTTAGTATATGTATAAGGGATCATGCTCAGACTTGAGCGCCGTCAATTTTAAGGATATTTCACTGATATTCAGTTTAAGAGAAGAATATATAAGTGACCTAAGATGAACCCTGAACGGCCATAGTTGAGAAATTAGTGGAGAAGAATGTCATTCTAACCTACCAGAGTCAATTCAAGCTCTCTAAACACCTCCACACAGTTAATCCTTGCGCTTGCCCATGTCATTGATATTGTATAGAGCAAGAAAATCCTGAATGTCATCAATATTTCAATACCCAATTTAATTTCAATACCTATGTGTGTAGATCCTCTAATTTTTCCAATGGAGTGATGGATAAAAGTTGTTGAGAAAACATATTGTTGTGGGCTAGAAAGAGTATATAAAGTATAACAAGGAAGAAAACCATAACTTGTTGCTCTGAACTTGTGTAGTAGAAGTCCATCCCGAGCCCATAGTCATGGGTAAACAATGTGTGTACTTTAAATCATTATGTGGTAAAACGTACATGGAGCCCAGGACAATTTCACTGTGAAGTCTTGTTTCGACGAAGATGTCGTGGAGGTGTTTGCTAAGGATGATATTTTAGTGTCAAACAACCACCCAATCATTCACATTTTCAGTACAGTACAGTCAGTACAGTAAGTACAGTAAGTAAAGTCAGTAAAGTCAGTACACTCAGTACACTCAGTAAAGTCAGTAAAGTCAGTACAGTAAGTAAAGTCAGTAAAACCAGTAAAATCAGTAAAATCAGTAAAATCAGTAAAGTCAGTAAAGTCAGTAAAGTCAGTAAATTCAGTACAATCAGTAAAGTCAGTAAAGTCATTACAGTCAGTAAATTCAGTACACTCAGTACACTCAGTAAAGTCAGTAAAGTCAGTATAGTCGGTAAATTCAGTACACTCAGTACACTCAGTACACTCAGTAAAGTCATTACAGTCATTACCTTATCTCTCTGAGGTAGTAGTATATATGCAGATATATTATGGATGCTCTGGCCGAATTAGGGTCCTTAAAGTCCAGTTCGGTCTTTCACAATATCGTAGTCTTTTCACTCTACTTTTCAACCTATGTTTATTACAGTTTTTTTCAAAACTATTCAAAGCAGCATGGCAAAACAATTCAAACCACACGAGCAAAATGAAGTATACCAATCATTCAAAAAGTTTCGTAACCCTTTGCACAGTCTTTGAAAGCAAATGGCGTAATGTCTTATACCAACTTTTGTCAGAATTCAATGTTCTGAAATCTTAAATCTGGAGGATTGTCTTATATGTGCTACATTTGGGAGTATTACAGTACCAGTGGGGGGCTAGAACGGACGGAATTGAAGTGGAGAGGGTTCGAAACGTTTTAAATTATTGGTTGAAACGTTTTGTCGACCAGGTTTGAATCATCCTATCTTCTTGGTTCGAAACATTTTGTGGGGCTGGTTTGAATAGTTTTCAAAAACTTTATATATGTTACTACATGTAAATTGTGCCGTACACGACTGAAACTCTAAATGAAGTTTTGGCCAAGGGGTTTTACCGGCCAGGACGTTGCCCATGGCAAATTACCGGTTTGCATAATGCACACCGACAAAGTACCTTGATTCGGTATATTGACAAGTATTCCACGAAGAGGTGTATGCAGGATTATCATATGTGGGGACCCAATCCAAGTTCCTAACTAATATTGGTGGGTCTTGTGTCAAATACACCTAGCTAGGTTTTTCCTCAGGTGATAAAGATTGTTGATGCTGTTAACAAATAGCGGGAGCATGTCTTTATATTGGAGTGATTTTCACATGACCAAAGACACGTGACTGTCCTACATATTGACCATGTTTCCGGGCCCTCTGTGATGTAAATGTAGTAAGTTCAATATCAAATGAAGTATAGGTGTGCTGGCTATTGTGAGTCTCTATTCTCCTTTATAACTCTGTTTATATGTACTTCGCTGCTATCTAAAGCTTCAACTTCTCCAAGATGGCAATGGTGGTCTCGTAGCCCTCGATCTCGGCTTTGAAGTTCTCGGCACGCTTGTAGGCGGCCTCCTTGGCCTCGGCCTTAGTCTTGTCCGTGAACTTGCTCATGGACTCGCTCAACTTCTTGGCCAAGTCCTGCACGTTGCCCAACTTCTTGTTGACCTTGCTGATCTCCGAGTCGATGTCAATCTTGCCCTTAACCATCACGTGCACGTTGGTGCTGGCACTAACTCCGTTCAATGCACATCCGCTTGGAACGGCTTGGTTCTCCTCCAAAACCTCGATGTTGTCCACACCCTTGATGAGCGACACAATGGACTCCTTCTGGTTGCGGCAGATCTCTCTGACCTCAGCATCGCTGGTCTCCACGTAAACCTGGCCCTGCTTCAAAATGTTATATTGAGACAACAATGAACGGGCCCCCTTGGTGATGTTCAACACCAATTCATATGCCTCCAACGACTTGTGGTCCTCAAAGTCTTGAGCAAACTCTGGGAATGGGGCAACAGTAATGGAAGGAATGTTTTCTCCGGCTCTTCTTGGCAATCTCTGCCACATTTCCTCCGAAACAAATGGCATAAATGGGTGGATCATTCTCAATGCTGCATCAATACACGTGTAAAGCGTGTCCTGGGCAGACTTCTTCTGCTCTGGGGTTCCCTCCTGAATCAAGGCCTTAGAGTTTTCAATGTACACATCACACAAGTCGTACCAGAAGTTGTAGACGGCAGATGTGGCCTCAGAGAACTCTCTCTTGTCCAAGTGGTCTCCCACGTTCTTGGAGGCTTCTTGTAACTTGTGCAAGATCCATTTTTCCACCAAACTCTCGTGGCCAGACTTGGCTGAGGTCTCTGGGGGAACGTAATCGGCACCCAAACGGCCCAAGACAAACTTGGTGGCTTGGTATATCTTGTTGCAGAACTTTCTGTAACCCTCCACTCTCAAGATATCGAGGTTAATGTCTCTACCTCCGGTGGTGTATGCACACAAGGCGAATCTGAGCGCATCGGTTCCACACTCGGGAATACCTTCTGGGTAAGACTGTTTCTGGCCAGCAGCGGCCTTCTCCATCTCCTTGGGGTCCAAGTTACCCACCTTCAACTTGTCGTGTAATGCTTGCAAGGAAATACCGGAGATCACGTCCAATGGGTCAATCACGTTACCCAAAGACTTGGACATTTTCCGTCCCTGTGCGTCTCTGACCAACGAGTGGCAGAACACTTCCTTGAAAGGCACTTTTCCGGTCAATTTCACAGTCATGAGGATCATTCTGGACACCCAGAAAAACAAGATATCCCAGCCGGTCTCCAACATGGACACAGGAGCAAAGAGCTTCAAGTCGTTGGTGTTGTTGGGCCAACCCAAAGTGGAAATAGCCCATAATCCGGAGGAGAACCACGTGTCCAACACATCTTCATCCTGCTCCAAGGTGAACTTAACACCGGAGAATCTGGCAGTGGCCTTTTCCAAGGCCTCTTCGTGAGTTCTTCCGGCCACCCAGTAGTTGTTGTCTAAACGGTCGTTTTCCTGGCCTTCAACGGCAACAAAGTACACAGGAACACGGTGGCCCCACCACAATTGTCTGGAAATACACCAGTCCTGGATGTTTTCCATCCAGTGGAAGTACTCCTTCTCAGAGGTCTTTGGAACAATAGAAATCTCCCCATTTTTGACCACCTTGATGGCTTCCTTGGCCATTTCGTCCTGGCGAACCCACCATTGAGGCTTCAATAAAGGCTCGATGACGTCACCAGATCTAGAACACAATGGAATGGTCATCTCGTTGTCCTTTTGGTCCACAAACAAACCCAATTCCTTTAATTTGGAAATAACCTTGGATCTCGCATCGAAACGCTTGGTGCCTTCCCATTCGGGGCCACAGTTCTCGTTCAAAAGACCATCATCGGTCAAGATGTTGATGAATTCCAAGTTGTGTCTTTTACCGGTGTTGTAATCATTCTGGTCGTGAGCAGGAGTGATTTTCACTGCACCAGTACCGAATTCCATGTCCACGGCTTCAGAATCCGTCACAATAGGAATTTTACGGTCCAAAAAGGGGTGCTTGACAAACTTACCGTGCAAGTGCTTGTAGCGAGGGTCTTCAGGGTGCACAGCCACACCAGTGTCACCAAATAAGGTTTCAGGTCTGGTGGTAGCCACGGTGATCTTTTCATCCGACCCTTCCACTTGGTACGAGTAAGACGTCAACACACCAAACTCGATTTTCTCGTCGTAGCCAGGCACAGACAAGAGGGTTTTTCCAGAAATGTCCTTATTGTCAACCTCCAAGTTGGAGATGGCAGTGTTCAACTTGGTGGACCAGTTGATCAAACGAGAAGCACGGTAGATAGTACCATCCTCATGTAATCTCACAAAGGCCTCAGTGACAGCTGCAGACAAGTCAGGGTTCAAGGTAAAAGCCTCTCTGGACCAATCAAAAGAAGCACCCAAACGTTTGACTTGGTTCTTGATACGTTCATGGTACTCCTCCTTCCATTCCCAGACTTTTTCCACGAATTTTTCTCTTCCGTAGTCGTGTCTAGTCTTTTGTTCGGTCTTCCAGACTTGTTTCTCAACCACAGACTGCGTGGAAATACCGGCATGGTCGAAACCGGGCAAGTATAAAGTGGTCTTTCCCTTCATACGGTTGTAGCGGATCAAGGAGTCCTGGATAGCGAAGGTCAAAGCGTGTCCAATGTGCAAGGCACCGGTGACGTTGGGAGGAGGAGCGGTGATGGTGAAAACACCAGCGGAATTGAGTTTTCCATCTTCCAACTTGGGCTCAAAGAACTTCTGTTGCTCCCACCACGCGTACCACGAACTCTCGACGTTCTTGGGGTTGTAAGCCTTGAATGCAGGATCGTCCAAAGAAGCCAAAACCTTCTTTTGGCCCGGGGTGGTGGTATCAGTCCATTCGGGCACGGGTTCGACGGGCTTCTTCTCCTTCTTTGGTTTTTTCTCGGTGGTCTTTTTGCTGGAGTCTTCCTCCTGCTTCTTCTTCTTGGCCAAGAACTTGGCCATTTTCTCGGCCTTTTTCTTCTCTTTTTCGAGCTCCTTGGCACTCTTGACCTTCTCGCCTCCTTCTGCAGGTGCAGGAGCAGCTACCACTTCTTTTTCGGACATGCTAAGATATCGGCGTGGGGTTCGGGGGACTGCAAGAAAGAGTCTTTTAAAGACCATACAGTGGAGTGGAGTGAGAAGTTTTTCTTGACCCGCACTCGCTCCTGCAGACACCCTTTGAGTCATTGAGAAGACCTATAGCGTAAAATGTGGTATTTTGACTGGAAAAATGACCTGGGAAAATTGGTCGTGGTCCAGAATAAAATCTGCTCTACTATACTACTCTATTCTACTCTGGTGCAATTACTGGTGCAGTCTAGTACGGTAGAAGTAGCCAGTAGGTGGTAACACCGGTACTAATACTCACTGGTACTAATGCTCACACCATCCATACCAACACTAAAAGAGAATAGAAAAAATGAAAATTACAAAAAAGATGAAATAAACTTCTTTGAAAAGAAATTTCATGCATCAATTTTCTAGATTTACTAATACAAAAAACCACATGCACGGTTGGAATATGGTGCAGAGGATCCATAATTATATGTGTTTGCCTAACTTCATTCACATGTCAGAGTTCTTTCTTATTTCGGCCTTGACAACGTCCTGTTGTATTCGATCCACCCGGTAACTACACTGTTAAAAAACGCGGATCCAAGGGCTACGTGGACTTTCCGGGTGTCTGAAGTTTATGTTTCTTCTCAGTAGTGCTGGATTCATGAAAATAGCTTCAATCGATTCCACTCTTCAAAATTCCACTTTCCGTTATTACTACTAATACTTTACTTTCAACCAGTAGTGACTAATTGTATTAATACATAATCAGAATACCCACTACATATGACTCTGCTCGCTTCATAATAAGATCAGTTTCATATATTTTAAAACCACAAATGGGGTGAATATCAATACAGAAGAATTAATAGATATGTCAACACTATAATAATACAGTAATAGCACTTGTAGTAGTAATAGTAGAGTGAATAGTGGTAGTATCAGTAAAAGCACCTGTAGTAGTACAATAGAGTGAATAGTGGTAGCATCAATAGAGTAAATAGTGGTAGCACCAATACTCACGGCAACACACACCAAAACTAGCGCTAATGGCGAATGTAGTAGGTTGCTATGTTCTTCTTAACGTATGTTACCTAAACTTGTATTGTTGATGGCTCCTCAAAGCGAGGAACCGTAGAGGCTTATATAAGGAGAGAAACGGGTTACTAAAAAATCTCTACTAGAACAATGGTAAGACTTGGTCCAGAATCTTGGAAAAGGACTACCGAATCCGAAGTGCCAAGAAGGCCCAAAAGTGATACGGCAATGTTGAGGTCACACATCGTAGGCTTCATAATGTCTCTATGGGTAATGTCCTACCTATAGTGGATCTAACATAGGTCATAATAGTGATACTGGCACCGGCACTAGTAATGGTGGTAGAAGTAGTAGTAGGCCGTATCAATGGCGCAGAATAGTAGAACATCGGCTATACCAAAGACAGTCTATACCAGATCATGTACCTACCTAGTTCTGAAGTGAGCGCGCGGGCTCGTAACCCATAGTAGAACCAAGCCGACGTGTATATTGTAGTGAAAGAATGTGGATTGACTACAGAGAAAAAAGGTTGGAATACTTTGCCATGAGTAGCATGTTATCACCTGACGCCAGATTGTATTATTACTTCTTGACCATCCCTCACAACTCTACAGTGATTTTCAAACTATTCAAACCACCAAACTATTGAAACTACACTAGCAAAATAAATAAACCATTAATATAAAAAGTTATGTACCTTAACTTCAGTTTCGTCTGTTCTAGCCTTTACGGCGAATAACTTTGAATGGCTGACAATGACTTTGAATGGCTGACAATGACTTTAAATGACTTTAAATGACTTTCAATGACTTTAAATGACTTTAAATGACTTTAAATGACTTTAAATGACTTTAAATGACTTTAAATGACTTTAAATGACTTTAAATGACTTTAAATGACTTTAAATGACTTTAAATGACTTTAAATGACTTTAAATGACTTTAAATGACTTTAAATGACTTTAAATGACTTTAAATGACTTTAAATGACTTTAAATGACTTTAAATGACTTTAAATGACTTTAAATGACTTTAAATGACTTTAAATGACTTTAAATGACTTTAAATGACTTTAAATGACTTTAAATGACTTTAAATGACTTTAAATGACTTTAAATGACTTTAAATGACTTTAAATGACTTTAAATGACTTTAAATGACTTTAAATGACTTTAAATGACTTTAAATGACTTTAAATGACTTTAAATGACTTTAAATGACTTTAAATGACTTTAAATGACTTTAAATGACTTTAAATGACTTTAAATGACTTTAAATGACTTTAAATGACTTTAAATGACTTTAAATGACTTTAAATGACTTTAAATGACTTTAAATGACTTTAAATGACTTTAAATGACTTTAAATGACTTTAAATGACTTTAAATGACTTTAAATGACTTTAAATGACTTTAAATGACTTTAAATGACTTTAAATGACTTTAAATGACTTTAAATGACTTTAAATGACTTTAAATGACTTTAAATGACTTTAAATGACTTTAAATGACTTTAAATGACTTTAAATGACTTTAAATGACTTTAAATGACTTTAAATGACTTTGAATGGCTCACAATGACTTCAAATTGTGGAACTTGAGGCATCAGCCCAGTGAACTGAATGCCCGAGTAATTGTTTGCAGATGAAACAAAGCAAAACTTGGTGTTTTCGTCTAGTCTGCTGAAGACTTTGGACATTGACTTACAGGAGACAATGTGAGTAGTAGACGGAGAGCTACAGATGGAGTCTATAAGAAGGGACGAGGATCCTCATGGTAGGAGGACAGAAATAGAAAAAAGGATCTCGGAGTATAAGTTCAGATACAGATCCTAATATACATGATTAAGATGATCACTAGAGTACCACATAAAGGGCATAGTTGGAACTTAACTTGATAACTGTTCCAGAATATGGGTGTGTATATTACAACTCTCAACATAGGTGACTCCATATGGCTCCAAATGACTCCATATGTTTTTGAATGACTCCAAATGTGTAACCGAGCCAATTGTCCAGATTAAAATCTCAGAATATAAGATGCAATGAAAGTGGTCGTCATTTCGTTTGAAATACTGTGAGTACGAAACCAGCAAATCAAAACGACTAGCAAAATCAAACAAACCAATTATTGAAAAGGTTTTGTACACCCTCCCAAGTTGTTGTATAGGATGACAAGGAAACTAGTCACATTAGGCTCAAAATATGGCTAGTACTTGGATGAATTTGATTACTAATGGCAAGAATTAGGTGGCAATCCAAGTGATGTCAGATGTGTTCTGCTTCATTGCAACGAAAGAGGACTGTACTCACTGCACTGAGGCTAGAAACAATAGTGGTGGATGTATAACAAATTAACACACGCATTTATCATAAAAGGTGGAATTTTCGGGAACATTTGGGAATCGATTGGCAAATATTGGCTACAATTATCAGGACCTAATCCTAATATTTGAATGGAATTAATTGAATATTTATTGGTGCGCCCTCTAATTGTTTATGCACCGTATTAGTGAATAGACTTGTCGTAATAATCTATGCACTGTATTAGTAACTAAACTAGCAATAATTATTTAAGCACTGTATTAGTAACTAAACTAGCAATAATTATTTAAGCACTGTATTAGTAACTAAACTAGCAATAATTATTTAAGCACTGTATTAGTAACTAAACTAGCAATAATTATTTAAGCACTGTATTAGTAACTAAACTAGCAATAATTATTTAAGCACTGTATTAGTAACTAAACTAGCAATAATTATTTAAGCACTGTATTAGTAACTAAACTAGCAATAATTATTTAAGCACTGTATTAGTAACTAAACTAGCAATAATTATTTAAGCACTGTATTAGTAACTAAACTAGCAATAATTATTTAAGCACTGTATTAGTAACTAAACTAGCAATAATTATTTAAGCACTGTATTAGTAACTAAACTAGCAATAATTATTTAAGCACTGTATTAGTAACTAAACTAGCAATAATTATTTAAGCACTGTATTAGTAACTAAACTAGCAATAATTATTTAAGCACTGTATTAGTAACTAAACTAGCAATAATTATTTAAGCACTGTATTAGTAACTAAACTAGCAATAATTATTTAAGCACTGTATTAGTAACTAAACTAGCAATAATTATTTAAGCACTGTATTAGTAACTAAACTAGTCGTAATCGTTAGGTTGTTGAAAGATTTAAAGAAATTGGTTGTTCTTCGGCCATGTGGTTCTAACTCTAAGTTAATTTGGCTGATGGGAGGTTTAAAACAATCCTTTTACTCGTGCCAAGTCCCCGACAGCCAAGAAAACGAGAAATAGCAAGGAAGGTTGCTTCACACACAGTTCAGTTCCGTCCGTTTATCTGCAAGATTCTCAAATGAAGTAGATGAGGCAATTGTCCCGTAAGATTTCAGAATATAAGATATAGTGAAAGTTGGTCGCCATTTGGTTTTATAGCCTGAGAAGGAAGTGGCACTGAATGTTCATTCCAGGAAAAAGAAGGCACACGCTTACGAGAAACCTAGAGTGCTCTAAACCAGCTTACTAAGGCTATACTTAGCTTATTCCATACAAAAGGAAGATTTATCCCCCACGTAATGCTTGTGTGAAATGCTTTAGCGGAGAAAGTCTATATAAGGGACTTTTTCCTGTCGTTTAGAACTTTCTAGTGATATTCATAGAATACTGTCTAAGGGCATACCAAGACTCTTTATCGGACCCACGACAGCCGAACAGACAAATAGACAGGAAAATAGAGAGCCAGACAGCTAGGCAGAGGTAGATAGACAGGCAGATAGACAAAGAGGTAGATAGACAGGCAGATAGACAACCAGACAAATAGACAAAGAAGTAGATAGACAGGCAGATAGACAACCAGACAAATAGACAAAGAGGTAGATAGACAACCAGACAAATAGACAAAGAGGTAGATAGACAGGCAGATAGACAACCAGACAACCAGACAACCAACCAGACAACCAACCAGACAACCAACCAGACAACCAACTAGACAACTAGACAACCAGACAGAACAGCTCTCTGTAACAGCTCTAGTATTTACCTATCTTGATGAAACTATAATAGTGCTCAGTATAATACAATGAACTGCACTCCATGGTTACTAAAAGCACCACCAGAAGTACCTAACATAATTGCTCAATTGGAATTGACTAATCTATTCCAAACATTGTGTCGCACCCGTTTGAGTAGTGAAAACACTGTATCTCACACTATTCTACGATAGCAGAAGTTTGTATAGTACGTATAATTTATTGGAGTCATTATCATTTGGTATGATTCAGTATACTATATCTGGTCTGGCACAATATAACACATGGTAGATCCATAGTGGGCACATAAATACCTTATAGGGTATGTATCACGTGCCCAGCCACTATGCACCCTTTATCGTTCTCCACCACTACGCTCCTTCGATGGGTTTCCTGCAGAATACTATCTAAGGCCCATTTACAATCCGATTGGCCAGCCATCAAGCGAGCTCGCTTTGAGTGGACTCATATCGTGTGAAACCACCAGGATGCGCCGGCCTAGTTCTTGATCCGGGTAGCCTGCGGGCAGATTAATTGGCACGTGTGCTTAATCTCTAGATGGGTCGTGCTCTGCCCTAATTTGATCAAACGTATAGACTAGTATAGACTGTTCTTTAATGCATTTATGTGTTAGTAAAGGTACGATCGTCGATGGTTTCCCAGAGAAAGGAATCTGTTAGACATGGAATTGACTCGAAAGAATACAGGAGTCTAATGGAGTCTAGAACACGAAGAGCTACTCAGCATGAAACAGGGTTTGGAAATGCAAAAGTTTCCAATGAGTACGAGTTTCTTGTGACGCAATAAGTTAACTTTAGTCATGAAAAAAAAGAGTCTAGGCTTATCATCCCGCCAGACATATAATGGGATCAAGAGCCCGGCTTTGAGAAGTAAGAACTCCATTACTTAATCTTAGATAGATCGTCTAATACAGATATCAAGTAATTAGAATATCCATAATACTGTTCAGGTGACTTCCTACTATTAGTAGACGTTTAGAACATGCAGTTGCCGTTAGGTCATCGTTCCTGGGAAGATCCGTTATATCAATAAGCACGTTGGAAGTTTAAAATCATTGCAGATACAGGCTGAAGCCTGAGTTGCATAATATTTCCAACAGAGCCTTTGAGAGAATCGTGCATCACTCTCCCTCAACAATGTGGCCATAGCAAACGCCTTCACATTATCATAATATTCCATACAATGATGGTCTGGTCATTGATAGGATCGGACAGAGTAGGGTCCATAATCCTCTATGGGCAGATCTAGCAAGACGTGATGTATGTAGTAAATATGGTGAGTAAGTTTTGGAAAATAATATAACCGTAGTGAGTAAATAATATAACTTTAGTGAGCAAATATATACATATGGTTTATGGTGTGTAAATAATATAAAGGTTGTGAGCAAATATATACTTATGGTTTATGGTGTGCAAATAATATAAAGGTTGTGAGCAAATATATACTTATGGTTTATGGTGTGCAAATAATTTAAAGGTTGTGAGCAAATATATACAGTGTCTTTCATAACTATTCAACCCCGCACGATAAAAGATTCAAACCACAATAGCAAAATTAAACAAACCAATAATTTATAGAGTTTCGTACCCCTTTCACTCTATTCCGTCCGTTTAGACCCTTGGTTGATATTGCAAGACTCCTAAATTTATTACATATAAGACAATCCTCCAGATTCAACATTTCAGAATGTTGAATTATAATGAAAGTTGGTGTGAACATTTGGTTTGAAAGACTGCGAAGCAGTAGGAAACATTTTGCCGTGTTGGTTTGAATAGTTCTGAAAAGCACTGTACATATGGTTTATGGTGTGTACAGTGTTTTTCAAAACAATTCAAACCCACACGATAAAATGATACAAATCACATTACCAATATTAAAGAAACCAATAATTCAAAAAGTTACTGTTTTGAATTTTAAATTAAGACTTCACATAAAGAGCTTATTTCAAGTCCTTGATTCTTAGCATTTTTTAAGTCATAAGTACAAAACCTTTTGACTTATCAGTGTGTTTAATTTTGCTAGTGTGGTTTGAACATTTTGCTGCGCTCATTTGAATAGTTATGAAAAACACTGTAAATATGTGCAGTGTGGAAAGCCAGTTGGAGAGGTGAGGGCTGGTGCCACTCTGCAGTATAGTGAAACGGACTCCAGAGCGGAACAGGCTCCAGAGCGGAACATGCTCCAAAGCGGAACAGACTCAAAAGCGGAACAGACTCAAAAGCGGAACAGACTCAAAAGCGGAACGGGTTTTAATTATGTGGCCACCATCGTGTGCATCATATTTTCTGTGGTCTGCGGGGATCGAAGGAGGTGATTGGCTAAAGCCCACAACCCTGCAGGAATCTAAGAATTGACCGTGCCTCTAAGGGTCCTACCTGCAGGACCGTGTTATTCTTGGCATTCGTAATCCTGATTGAAATGTAGCCTAAAAATAGCCGACTGATCAAACACCATCAGCGGAAAATACCCGTCTCCATCATTGAAGTTTATAAATACCGTAGACATATTGGCCTGGTGCACTGGTGTATATCCATTATTTATTAGTGACTACGGATAAATAAAGGTACGGGTGCACTTTACCTTAAAGTAAAAAACCAATGCACAAATTCCGTCATCAAAAGATCTAATCTTCAGAGATTTCTTGATCGCCGAGGAGTTGATTGGGGATCTGGGTTTTGAGCACATTTTTGGAAGTCCTGCAGGTAAAAAGCAGGCTGCGCTCGTATTACGACTTGCTGCGCGCAAATAACCAGAGCGTCAAACTGGTCCAGAACAGATCTCCCGAATACGAACAGCCGTTTTAGGATTACGTGTATTTTGCAGCAGGTGGTTAGGAAGGCGGCACCGCACTCGATAAAAAGCAGAAACAAAAAAAGCGGAATATGGTGTACACATGGAACAACTGGACGTGACTATAGACAGACCAAGAAAGGCTACAAAAATATACGGATTACTCTGGAACAGTATGAAAAAATGAACAGTGTACAATATGACACAGTTGAAACACAGTTGAAACACAGTTGAAACACACTTGAAACAATAGAAAAATACCCTGTAGATCTCCTTTTATCCCCTATCTACTGCATTAGATGAAGCTGAAGGGTTTGATGTAGGTTATACTATATGCAGGCTCGCAAAAAGACTGAGGCTGAGCGCTGCACATCTGTAGAGTTCGCCATACTACTTAAACCCCCATTGTTCTATTGTTCTGCAAAGAAACCAAAAAGTCAGATCCACTTTTGTGCAGTCACACCTTGACTGCTATTTGCAACATATTCAGGTATGTCAGGAACAGAAATTCAGGACTAGTTGGGAGCAGAAGATGGACACGGTTGGAGTGTTTGCGGTGTTTATTACAGCAAGATTTGAGCAAGACTTCGCGCAGGGAAGAGGTCAAAACAGGCAGTAGATGTTCGGAAGAGAGCGGACCACTTTGACAGATGAATGAGATGAATGAGATGAATGAGATGGAATCTGTTGAATTTGTTGAATCTGTTGAATCCGTTGAATCTGTTGAATCTGTTGAATCTGTTGAATCTGTTGAATCTGTTGAATCTGTTGAATTTGTTGAATCCGTTGAATCTGTTGAATCTGTTGAATCTGTTGAATCTGTTAAACCACTTCGAAATACTTCTGAAACACCCTGGAAACAATTATGAGCAATTTCAGCAGCTAGAGCTATTGAAGTGCTCTTGAAACAGCTTAAACACCTAACGCTCAACTAGTCCAAAACTTTATTGAAGAAATTACTAACAGCAGTTATAACCAATTTGGGATCCCAATAATAGACCCTTTACGATCTTTTATACAGAAGCACCCATAGAAGCATTTTAAAGCACCGCAGTCAATGTCTCTGGTTTTTTCCATTCCCCCATGGTCCCCCACAAGTGGTTACCCCACCACCACGCCCACATCCCTCAAAACCGTGGCCACTACAGTTGGCCCATCGTTGATGTCCAAAATCAACTCTGCATATGAGGTCTTAGAAACAATCACATTTATTGGAGATGGCATTGCTCCATCTCAGGCCATCCGGGGAGCCCAGGCATCGTTGGCCATTCTCAGTGCTCAAAACCAGTTGGCTACAGCCACAGCCTCTTCTGCCAAATCAGAGGCCACCGAGGTCATCATACAGGCTATGTACAATTTACAGCAATTGGCCAACGATGAGAATGTGTACGGGTTCCAACTCAGTAGGCCCGGAAATATTATCTTCATGGTGGTTTTCGGCTTAGTCACCCTTTTCAACATTGCATGTCTTTATTGGTCCCGCTACCACTGGTACAACGTCACATTTATCTGTGGATATACGCTTGAGTTCATTGGGTTTTTGGGCCGTGTTTTGGCGTTTGGTGATAATAGCAATATGAATTACTTCATCATGCAGTACACCACGTTAACAATTTCACCTGCGTTTATTATGGGAGGAATTTACTTTATCTTTGCTCAGAATGTCACGGTACATGGCCGTGAATATTCGGTGTTGAAGCCCATGTGGTACTCGTACTTTTTCCTTGCATCGGATATTGGGTCTTTGGTGGTGCAAGGAATTGGAGGAGGAATGGCCTCTTTAGCTAACCAGAACCACCAGGACCCTGCTCCGGGCACGTGGACTATGTTTGGTGGTATTCTCTTCCAGGTGGTGGCCATGTCGATTTTCCTTTTGTTTTGGTTCGAGTACACGCTCCGGATCTACTTTAAACACGCCAAGGATGTTCCTGGAGATTCGCCTTACAAGCACAGAACGCCATGGAACTACTTGAAGATGATGCTTAACTTTAAATCGGCTCAGGAGTACAGGGAGCACAATTTGGAGGAGTTTTATGACCGTCGCTATGGTTCTATTCGGGAACGGCCCTTGGTCAAGTGGTATCCGCTTGTGATCACCATTTCCGTGATGGTCATCTATATCCGGTGTATATACAGAGTGGTGGAGTTGAAGCAGGGTTTCAGTGGTTACTTGGTGACGCACGAGGTGTTCCTCTTGGTGTTGGATGCGACCATGATTGCCATTGTGGGTATCGTGTTTGTTCCTTTCCACCCAATGTTTGTTTTTGGCAAGCAAAATGTGTTGAAGTTAGCCAACGTGAGAAGGGGAGTTGCTCAGACCCCAGATGAGAAGGAGAGCTTTTCGGAGTGATCCTTTGACTAAGGGTACGGAAAATGGAGCTAGGAAGACCAAAGAAGTGCACAAAAAACAGATTTGAGAAGAGTCTTTGGATTTTTTCTAAATCTCTGATTGGCACATCTGTTGGTGTGTTTCGGTTCAAGTCCGGTGCTGCGTACATTGTGCTGCGGCATTAGAAGTCCAATGAACTTATTTATTTAAAATGTATTTAGTTTAGAACTAGTATATACTGAGAGTCTTTTCATGTGATCAAGATAGATATACTACTACAATTAGAATAACCACTTGCTCTAGCTACAATAGCATCTCTAGAGTTACCGACTACAATACCATCTCTAGAGTTACGGACTACATTACCATCTCTAGAGTTACCGACTACACTACCATCTCTAGAGTTACCATGATGCTACTAAATAACCACTGCAAAAAACCCCTGCAAACGACACTGACTACACTAACGTATCCCCAGAGCGCAATTAGAACTACACAAAGCTTTTACGATACGATATACAGGAAATATGTGAGTAGCAGTGCCGGTGGAGACGATTGTATCAGTCCTGGTTTTTGTCTCAGTGGTGAAATTAACGACTTGGAGTGTGTTAGATTCCTGTGAAATGTTCATGTACAAGAGATTTTCTGGAGAATAGAGATGCCAAGCTAGAGCAGTTTCTGGCTAACACTGACCAGTACAATTTTTGATTCACGTACTTCCACAGCTCAAGACCAGAATCTTGATCATGTTGAAAATAATCAGCTGCCCCAAAACCCTACCTTTAAATCCACTACTTTCAGTAGTTAAAGCGTTTTTATCCCTACTCCAAGATACAATGCTACCAGTATCAAAATACAATTGCTAAAACTATGGGTCCATCTGTCGTTTTACCTGACTATTTATATCTATAATCTCAGAGTCAGCTAAAACGTTTGTCTTCTCCCTCTTATTACCGGGACCTGAAGAAAATGGACAATTTCTTTAATACAAAACTTCCATGAAGACTTATAAGATCTACCATAGTAGGATATTCGTAAATAAGTTTTTCCTATTTGCAGCTGTGCCTTGTCTAACATTTTCATTGATTCTAAAATAGCACTTTTATTAGCATGAAACATGGCTTTTTGCTGAGCCCATACACCATAGTTGTTTTATATTAAAGCTTGCAGCAAAGAAAATGCTCCATACAACTAGTTATTGACATTGCTAGATATTTTGCTGTGGAGAATGATAAAAAGGAGTATGGTTAGTTGACATGACACTGACTACGGGAGTGTACATATAGTGTAGTGCTTCTACTACATATATACCTTATGGGTGTATAAAGTAGACATACCCAGTGTATTATAAGAGACTTCTAGGATCAAAATATCTTCAGGTAGTCAGTTGATAGGTATTTGTGTTTTCCCATACCCTCCTAACATACACTACTACAGTTATATTCAATACATTTATACTTTTAATACTTTGCTCGTTGATGGTTGCTCAAAGGAACGGTGTGGCTTATATAACTTGGAGAGAACGTGTTAGCAAGCTCTCCCTAGAACACCGGTAAGACTTCCGAATCTTTGCAAGGACCATCGATGATCAGATTCGGAAACATTAAAAAGAATAGTTGATTATCTAATAAAGATGTTCACTAAAATACTTCCTCAGGCTGTAACCCATTGCTGTCCTAAAAAAATGGATCATGCTTCGATCCATGCGCACCCATTGTCCTTCAATGAAGTTACCACTTAGTTCCGTCAGCCCGGTTTACAATATAGTAATTTTTCGGGTTGGTGGTGCTCTCCATCAATCACAGCGATACTCACATGTAGATCAAGTAGACTATGTCTTACTAAAGCTCGGCTAATTGCTTCACTAGCCTCAATGCCAAGGTAAAAACCGCACATAATCTGTAGCAGGCTTGTGAAGAGAACATACCATTTCTTGGCTTCCGAAAACCTGCAGATGGAAACCTAGTGCTTGGATCTCATCAATTTCGTTCTCCAGTGTTTGAGGAAGAACCTATTTGTCAGTGAATTCTTATTGGTGGAGACATGGACCTTATGTTTGGAGTATACGCAGTATAATGCAGAAAGAGTGGTCTCTAATGCAAGGTGATTCGATTCTGTGAATAGAAGTTTTAAGCTGATTAGTTCTGAGAATAGAAGTTTTAAGCTGAATACTTCTGATAATTAAACTTTAGGTTGATGTTTCGAGAATAAACTTTAGGTTGATGTTTCGAGAATAAACTTTAGGTTGATGTTTCGAGAATGAAACTTTAAGCTCATGTTTCTGAAAATAAAAATTTAAGCTGATGTTTCTGAGAATAGGTCTATAGCAATTTAGACAACTTCGTTGAGCAAGTTAAAAATCAGGTAAATCAAAGTTACCTGCTGGGGGATACCCTTTAAAAATGTCAAATAGTAGATACATGCTTGAGAAATAACGAATATGTAGAGAAAAACGAGTACTATGCACTGTAGAGTCTAGACTTCCAGCATTCCAATACACCCATTTTGAATCAATTCCATCAAATAGATGGTGTGCTTTGGGCCTTTTTCTGCTTGGGTTGCCGGGTGTACGGGTGTTTTAAAGATCTACAAAGTTGGCTTTGTTATGTGTTCCAGCCTCGTGAATGCCTGTGAAGCCGGCAAAAGAGTGTTCCTGAATTCGGACTCGGTCAACACAGAACTTTCTTCTCCTATCGTGCCAATCTCTTCGCCGGGTCCGGTATATCCCTCTGCTAAATTAAAATACATCTCTTTAAAAATAAATAAAGTTATGAAAACATGAGCTTCAGGATTTAACTATATGGCTTAAGAATTTAACTATATGGCTTTTGAATCTAACTATATGGCTTTAGAATTTAACTATATGGCCTTAGAATTTAACTAGGTGACTATAGCATTATACTATGCTTATATTGTACGGATCTGTGTAGGTGAATGTTGATTCATTATCAAGAATATAATGGATAAAAGGGAAGCTTACGGTGTATATTGTATGGTGGCAGTATGTCCAAAGTGTTTCCCTCGAGCTACATGGCACAATAAGTTCGAGCGGAAACAGATTATACATTTACTACTATCGAGGGTTTGAACTTTGCTGGAACAATCCTTTTCCTTGCTTTCTTTCGGGGGTGTTGCATTGGGTCTAGATATTTGAGTTGCACTCTGGAAGCTGCGGCTCGTGTTTGCAAAGTACATGCAATTGTACGAACCATGAGCCTGTGGGGCTATCGAAAGTTTGCATCACGACCATCGTAGTGGATTCTGCAATGACTCGGGCCCACGTTTTAAGCCACTGCGGTTTTTCCTGACACAATGAATGAGCAAAGTATTAGTAAGCATAGTACTACACTACTGCTGCTGCTACACTACTACTACGCTACTTTTACTAGCTTACTGAATAACTATTACTACTACTACTGACTACTGACTACTGACTACTGACTACTGACTACTGACTGACTGACTAATGACTGACCACTGACTGACTACTGACTGACTGACTAATGACTGACTATCACAACTCGACACGTTGTGAATGTCTAGTCCGTGGTTGAAGGTACTAGGTCTACGGTAATACCTTGTCTTGTTGAATAAAAGACTAAACATAATTCTAAAACTTTATTAATACTTATTTATTTATGGCCGTAAGGCTTGGACTTCACGACTCAAACTCCTCTACTTGATACAAGGACCATTGTCATTCCGCTTCCACTCTGCCTTTTACTTTTATTTTCAATAGTTATAGCAGCTCAGACTTCTTCTTTTAAAGAATCATCAACGAATACAGATAACTTATAGATACAGTGTTTTTGAAAAGTATTCAAACCAACACAGCAAAATGTTTCGTACCCTTTCGACCAATCTTTCAAACCAAATGTTCACATCAACTTTCATTAGAATTCAAGATGCTGAAATGTTAAATCTGGATGATTGTCTAATAGGTAATACATCTAGGAGTCTTGCAATATTAGTCAGGGCTCAAAACCGGCTCAAGACCGAACCGAACCGAACTGAAGAGGTACTATACTTTTTGAAGGATTGGTTTGTTTAATTTGCTAGTGTGGTTTGAAACGTTTTATCGTGTTGGTTTGAATAGTTTTGAAAAACACTGTATGAGGTTAAACCGGTGCTAAACCTGATTGTATACCTTGCAAGGATGTAACAGAATTTGATGATGAGAAAAAACGTCTTTAGAAGATAGTTAAAAATAGATCTATACTCTTCTAGCCAGAACTAACAAGGGTTATCCTAAAACAGGAGAGTAGTAACTGCTGATTCAAGCCATTTCAATTTACATAGAGCAGCTGAAAGGTATGAGAAATGTGGCTACTAGAAGTTTAACAGGCGCTTTTGAGGTGCTTTTTTTGCTTATAATATGCTTATAGTATATGTTTAAACTTTATTGGGGCCCACTGTATTCTTATTACACTTTCTGTTCTTTAATGGGGACCCACCTAATTTTCTTTAACGGGGACCTAAATAGAGTTATTAAGGTAATAGTTGTTTATACATATGTAGTAGTGTAATATGTCTGGAATTTGCTGCTAATATTTTTCGGGATATAAAAATGTCTAAGAATAAGTTAAATAATGAACAAGCTAAAAAAAAGTAAAAATAGTATATCCCCAACTTCTGTCCATAGTCTGTACGTACTTGTAGTCTGTACGTACTTGTAGTCTGTACGTACTTGTAGTTTGTATGTACTTTTAGTCTGTATGTACTTTTAGTCTGTACGTACTTGTAGTTTGTACATACTTGTAATTTGTACATACTTGTAGTTTGTAGGTACTTTTAGTCTGTACATACTTGTAGTCTGTACGTACTTGTAGTTTGTAGGTACTTTTAGTCTGTACGTACTTGTAGTCTCTACGTACTTTTAGTCTGTACGTACTTTTAGTCTGTACGTACTTGTAGTTTGTACATACTTGTAGTTTGTACGTGTAGTTTGTACGTACTTGTAGTTTGTACGTACTTGTAGTCTGCACGCGACGCCCAATTCCGGCCGTGAGACAGAGCTGGCGACTCGGGGACGGTGGAGCCTGAACAACTCGATCTCTGTGTTTCTTCGGCTTAAAACCCTACAATGGTCATGGAGTTGGACTTGGACTGCCATATTGTTGACATGTGAGGGTTCCTAGACATGCACGACTGGTAGACTGCATATCCACCATACTACATGTGGACGGAGACCATTGCGTGACGACCAATCGGAAAGGTCTCGCCGATATACGAGAACTCGTATAGTGGACTATATAATGAGGGACCCTCGCCTCGCTCGAAGACTCAGGAGTTCCCACGGGACAATTGTGAATAAGACTGAATAGATCTAGACTGTACTCAATAAAATCCAGGTCTGAAAACCAACACATATACTCCATAGCAGCAAGAGCTGGGAGACCTTGGTGGGCACCAGCATCAACAAGATCCTCAATAAGCCTCTTTCTAATATCATCATAGGCAATACCAGCGACGACTTGCTTATTTTCAAGAAGGCCGTGGAGAAGATGATCACCAATAATGCTTCGTACAATGTCAAGTTTCTAACGGCCACCAATCTACGATGTTCCAGTGCCAGTGGGGACAACGATGATCGGTCAGAGTACCATTCGGCCTATAGCCCCACCAGTCCCCAACAAAGTTCCCAAAGGAGTTAATCTCAGAGAAGCCCCTCCGGTCCCCAACAAAGCTCTTTCCAGAAAAGCCCCACTAGTCCCCAACAAAACTCTTCCCAGAAGAGTCTCTCCAGTCCTTCCAACCATATCAAGGGCTCGAGCAGTTCTATTGTAGTCTGTACGTACTTGTAGTCTGTACTTGTAGTCTGTACTTGTAGTCTGTACTTGTAGTCTGTACTTGTAGTTTGTACATACTTTTAATCTGTATGTACTTGTAATCTGAACTTACTTGAAATCTGTACGTACTTGTAATCTGAACTTACTTGAAATCTGAACTTACTTGAAATCTGAACTTACTTGTAATTTGTACATACTTGTAATTTGTACATACTTGTAGTCTGAACTTACTTGTAATTTGTACATACTTGTAGTCTGTACTACACTTGAAGTCTCTACTACATTGAAGTCTATACAGTGTCTCTCGAAACTATTTAAACCAGCTGTTAAAATTAACAAGCCAACGATTCAAAAAATTCGTAATCCTTCGCATTCTTCAAACCAAGTGGCGTATTTTTAACACCAACTTTCATTAGAATTCATAGCCCTGAAATATTAAGTCTGGAGGATTGCCTCATATGTACATTTGGGAGGGATTTGGGGCAATTGGGAGAGATTAGGGGCAATTTGGGTTTCAGTACCAGTCAAGGGCTAGAACGGACGAAACTAAACTGGAAGGGGTATGGAATTTGTTGAATTATTGACTTGTTTAATTTGCTAGTGTGGTTTGAAATATTTTGCTGCGCTTGTTTGAATGGTTTTGAGAAACATTGTATAGACTACTCACAACCCACTGAATGAATCACTATTCACTTTTAACTTCTCATTACTCACTTCTCTCAATTACTAATCAATATATACTCACTATATACTCAATATATACTCAATATATACTCAATATATACTCAATATATACTCAATATATACTCAATATATACTCAATATATACTCACTAGTGATTACTGCTACTCCGATATCGTTGATTTTCTGGAACCTGTTCAGCTTGGCGGAATTTGAGCCTTAGGATCTGGCACCATATTGGTTCTTCAGTTTCTTCGCTTGTAAGACCATCTCGAGCTATTTAAGTAGTTGAAGAGGTCGACTAGTGAAGCAGTTTTCTCATAATCAGACCGAGAAAAGTACACATTCTGACCTGGTACTTCGGGTTTATCACGTCCCGGTACTTTGTATTGGTGGTTGAGGAAGTGGCCTTTTGTATAGTCTCTTAGTATGAATTCGAGAAAACCACTGGTACTACCAGTAGCATGCAATTGATGGCAGCATTCACTAGTATCCATGGCGTTAATGACATCAATATGAGTATTCATAACAGCAATATCCTCATTAGTATCGACTCTTGCTTTTTCAAACCTTTCTCTTCTTCATTGAGCCCCAATCGGATGACTCCTCCACCTTACGCTTCTCTGCGGGGGCCAAAACAATTGTATCTCCAAGAGAATCTAAAGTGTCTCTTTCTTTTTGCAGCTGCAACCGGCTGATCATGGCCTTGGACATCCGTGCATCGGTATTCCGGTTCACCTGTACGCTATCCAGCTGTCTGCTCATACCTAGACCAACCTCTTCGCCATACCCATCCACCACATGGTCCTCTTCCTTTCCGAATTGCACCTTGTTCTGTGCCTTTCGGAGCTCCGACATCTGAAACCGTTCTCTGACCTTGCGGAACCGGCGCCCGGCTCTTTTCTTGGATTTTTGCTCCTGCGGAACGGGAAGAGCTTTTGTTTTCACCCGCTCCGGCGGAGTAAGAAGCCGGTCGATTTGGTCCTGTACTTGTTGCTGGTACTGCTGGCCCATGGAGCCGTCTGTGCAGGAACGGGCCAAGTCCACGCGTGCTGCCAACACTGTCTTTGCCGAAAGCACCCGCTGCGCCAGTCGGAGAATTTCGGGAGGAAGGCCTTGAAGAATAGGCGAGTGGAAGAGGTACCCGGTGTTTTTCCCGGAACTTCCCGAGTGTTGGATCAGAAGTTCTCGAGCCCCTAGAGACGGGAGGTTACATGCAGGAGTCTGTGCCAAAGACGCCAAAGAACCCGAACTCATGAGCAACTGGGACGACGTGATTGGTCCCACCAAAGCCGTGACGTTGGGTGCAAACGAGGCCAATTTTCCGGCTATATAATGGCCGATTTCTCGGAGAAACCCGTGGAGTTCCATGCACGCCACACATGCTGCAGCCACACTCTTCATATCGTCCTCGGATAGCGTGAACAGCCTGGCGTGCTGCTGTAGAGCGGCCATAACAATGGTGAGGACCTTTTCCGGAGTCACGTGACGCTTTAAATTGGCCTCGTGTGCCCGGATATCGGCCAAATCCTGCCCAATTTCAAGCACGACGGCACAGTAGGCTTCGGAACTGGGCACTAGCGTCTCCAACTCTGGGAAAACTACCTTGTACTGCACACAGACGTACCTGTATAGAAGCCCGATTTCCTCCTGGACTATTGCTGGCAAAGCACTCAACGACTGGAGAAAACGGTACTCTTCGCTTTCATTCAGCTGGGTCATTTGCGCTAGAAGTTCATGGTAATCGGTATTTTCTGTTGCCCGGGACAATTCCCGGCGAATCTCAGGCATGAGCCCTAAAACACTCAGGAGAGACTCTACTGGAACAGGTTTCATGGAGTCAATTCTTTGGAGCCTTGTTCCGACATTTAGAGCGGAATCACGCTTTTGTAGAAGCATTTGGATGGCCGAAAGAGTGTTTTGGGGGTTTTTTGGAGTAGAATCCGCCAAAAACTCCAGATTTTCACCTCTGGGGTCCAGATTTTCATGAGAATTGCGCTGGTTTTCGTTTAGATTGTTTTCGTGGGAGTTTCCCTTGTTGGAGTGTATGTTGGGGTGTTGTGGCTTACTCAAAAGGCCATTTTCCGGGGAAAAAGAGGGCGCTGAAGCTCGGGCTTGCTCATGTGACCACTGGTCCTCTCCACCTTCTTCCACGTCAATATCCTCGTCACTCTCGAAATCCTGGAGTAAAGCGTTCTCGTACTCAGACATGCAAAGATTAGAAGAGAGCAGAGAATGAACTTGGGGTCATGTGCGGGACACGTGGGAGCGCGCACGTGACGTATATCGCATCTCACCAAAAGACCTTCATAGTCTTCCACCATTCCAATACTTTTGAGTGCATCAGCAATCCGTGTCAACCAGATTTGTCGTTTTTAGAGAGTGTGTCGTTCTGAGAATTATCCTTGCGAAGCGTACTTTTCAGCTCATCCGAAGAAAACACATCACCAGAAAAGGAATAAGCTACAATCTCATCCGACATATAGAGCCCATTCCAGAAAGCTAGAGCAGCGAAGCAAGAACAGCAACAAAAACAATAACACCAAAACCAACCGGGGAACCCCTAATACTTATAATATGCCCCCCTTTACAGTTTCGTCGACAAAACTAGACCAGGTGGATGGGTCGGCGCGGTTGTCTGCAGGACACACGAATGTGATAGCATCAGTGACGGGCCCCATAGAGGCCAAACTCAGGCACGAGATGCCTACGCAAGCCAGTTTGGAGATCATAGTACGGCCATCCAAAGGAGTCTCAGCCACGCGAGAAAAAGTGTTGGAGGACTATTTGCGGCTGATTTTGCAGCTGGTCATTGTGCGGTTCAAATATCCTCGGCAACTGATCCAAATCGTGGTGCAATTTTTAACTTGTGATAGTGATGCAGAGGGCCTGGATGCGGTGGATGGAAGTGCAGCGTCAGGTAAATTTTATACGTGCAACGAGTTGAGTGCTGCGGTGAACTGTGTGTATTTTGCGCTTGTCAATGCCAAAGTGGCGCTTTATGAGTCATTTGCGGCAGTGTCGCTTGCAATTTCCCTCGAGGGCACTTTGGAGGCTTTTCCTTCGTTGAAATTGCTCCGGGAGTCTTCGAGTCATCACGTGGTGGCGTTTGGTATCCGGGATGCACGGGCCTCCAAGCTTCTTCTTGTGGATGGCCATGGTTCGTTCTCCGATGATGACTTGGTGCACGTGATCGAGAAGGCCAGCAGTGTGTGTGAAAAGATCCATACCCGGATCCAGAGGCCTGCCATTGAGAGCGAGGTTGCGCGGGATTTCATCTGGCAGGAGTAGATATCATCGGTATAAGTATCCAATGATGTACCGATGGGTGTGCATGTAATAGAGCCATGGCTAAACTGAGAGGTTGTTGCACAGGATTCGGTAACCCAGAAGATGCCGTATGAGGATTATATGTGAAGATTCCAGTACTAGAGGATTAACAGGGATATTTAGTACTGAGTATTATTCAGGGCTGAATAGGGAGACTGCTACTATGCATCAGTAAGTAGTATCCATAGATTCACAGAATGTGCAATGTCTGCATTCATTTAATTCAAGTACGAATTATGTATGGATACTACTTGTTAGATTTGCTGTTGCGTCAGGCACTCTATTCACTACTATAGAAATCACCACTATAGGAATCACCACTATAGGAATCACTACTAAGAAAATCACGACTCCTTGTTATCTTTACGTGTAACCTAAACTTGCATCGTTGTTGTAGATCCGTAGTGGCTTGTGTAACTTTGAGAGAAACGTGTCTCCAAAAAACTCTCCACTAGACTTGACTTCTGGAATATTCAAAAAACAGTACTGCCCGAAGTACTAAGACGGCCGAAAGCATGATACCCCTCTGCAGTGGCCATTGTTGGATCGGACATCGTATGGCTTCATAATGTCTTTATATGCAACGACCTGCATATAATGGGTCAACACTACTATAGTACAGTATTTTTAACACTATTCAAACCGATAAAACAATTCAAACCACACTAGCAAATTAAACAAACCAATAATCGAAAAGTATTGTTCCCCTTCCGGTTCAGTTCGTTTTGGTTTTAAGCCTTGACTAATATTGCAAGACTCCTAAATTTATTACATACAAGACAATCATCCAGCTTCAACATTTCATCACATTGAATTTTATTAAAGTTGGTGTGAAGCATCACAATGATTTTTGAAACTACGGTGTTTTTGAAACTATTCAAACCAGCACAGCAAAATGTTTCGTACTCCTTCGCACAGTCTTTCAAACCAAATGTTCACTCCAACTTTCATTAGAATTCACTATTTGAAATGTTAAATCTGGAGGATGCCTTATATGTAGTGCATTTGGGGTCATTTGGGGGTCTTTCCATATTCATCAGGAGTCAAAACGGATGGAACTGAAGTAGAAGGAGTACGAAACCTTTTGTTTTTGGTTTGCTAGTGTGGTTTGAATCGTTTTATGGTGCGGGTTTGAACAGTTTCGAAAAACACTGTAGCATTTGGTTTGAAAGACTGTGCGAGGGCTTGCGAAACATTTTGTCTCGCTGGTTTGAATCGTTTCGAAAAACACTGTAAGATTCATTCCACTATAGGAATGCAGTGTTTTTCAAAAGTATTCAGTCCAAACCAATGATGCAAATACCTTCGGCCAGTCTTTCAACCAAAAGGTGTAATGTTTCAAGCCACCTTCATCATGTTGAAGTATTAAATCTGGAGGATTGTCTCATGTACTGCATTTGGAAGACTTTTGGGAGACTTTTGGGAAACAATTGGAGGTATTGTACCAGCCAACGGCTAGAGCTAACGGTACTAAACTGGAAGGGGTACGAAACTTGAATTGTTGAATTTGGCTAGTGTGATATTTCGCCGTGCTGGTTTGAATGCACTGTGTAGGCCAAGTTACACCATCTATACTAATCATTAATCCATAAGAAGCAATACTATACTCATCTATACCACACCAACACTCGTGCTAAAACTAGGTAGCACTAATACTGACACTAGCATTATAGGAAGTAGTACACCCAAGCAATCACTAGTAACAATAATACTGACACTAGTATGATAGGAAGTAGTAGCAGTAGCAGTAGAAATGCTCACACTTGGACTGAGACTCGTATAGCCACTAGAGAGGGGAGAAGTAGCACTGTAGTCAGTAGTATACTGGCACTAGCGGTACTAGAAATATCTTGAGGGTATCAAAGTTATGTCTTGGTGGTGTATTGCCTGCAGTTTCACACTAATCATAAACTTCATTATTCCGGCATCTATTTTGAAGTATCCTGCGAAGCAAAGGCAGTACCACGCTTGACACACAACATGAGTCGTCCCGAAAGTTCCGAAATTAAGAATTTGAGGAAGCAGCTCCAAGATGTCGAGCCGGAGTGGCACCTTGCACGCCAACGAGTGTGGACAGGCTCGATGCATCTACGAGATACCAAGCTCCGATCCGTCTCTCACAATTGCATCCTTTTCCCAATTGATGCAACGTCTCCACATGAAAGGGAAATCACAGATGAGCACCCGTACATGCAAAACCATGCCCATGTAAAATGTGAATCTTTTTGGTATTACTCGTTGCGTTTGATGAAGGCAAAATGGGAAAATAAGCTCTCCAACATACGGTCACCGGCTTTTGCAATCACATTCAACTAGTTTGTAAAATGGCAGTGCGCCCAGCAGGAGCGAAAAGTACTCTCTACATGTTCTCTACTCCAAGATAAGGTTTTCATTCCCACGAATTCCAAGCTTTGAGGCACTGACTGATGTAAACCACCTAATAGTAGATGGGAAGTAGTTTGACACTAGGGGCTAAAGCTAATGAAACGCATCACATCATTTTACTTTCCTTTGATGAAAAACTAACTCAGTTCTTCATACTGTTTTGATTACTAATTGGTTAGATCTCTCACAAGCGAGTTCTACGCTGTAGAGCTCATTGTCAGGATTATGGATGTGTGTTGGTAGGATTGGCCGGTCATGGGTTTGTGATTTGGGTGAACGGGGAAAGAGCCAACAACAGGATGAGAAAGTGCAACGTGAACATAAAAGAGACTGTTAGACTACGCGTGTGGGATTATTGAGAGAATGAGAGTAGTACAGAATGAGAGTAGTACAGAATGAGAGTAGTACAGAATGAGAGTATCAGTACAGAATGAGAGTATCAGTACAGAATGAGAGTATCAGTACAGAATGAGAGTATCAGTACAGAAGGAGAGTGTGTATGAATTGCATGAGTCGTAGTTGAAGTTTGGCGGTAACTATCTTATTGAAAGGCTTGGGCGGCAAGTATTTCGCACCCAAGAATAGAGACGACTTCTTGAGGTACGAGAAGTTGGCCTACGCCAAGACCTCCAAGAAACCTCAGGACCAGAGAAGAGCCGAGTCGCAGTCCAGAGCTTTGCCCTTGATTTACTCTTCGTTGTTGGCTTCTGCTGACCCAGCCAGTGACCCTACGCTTACGCAGCTTTTGTCGGTCAATGTGGCTGCACAGTTTATTGCTGAGCTTTGCCTTACACCTTCAGATGTGGAGGAAGTCAACTCCACCCTTAGACCACAGTTGGTGGATGCCATATTCGACATCACATTTGCTACGGATATCTTGGAGGACTTCCACCTTCTTAACAAGACCCCGTTTTTCTCTCGGTGATTGAAAGCCTTGATCCAGGGCAATGGCTTCAAGTGGGACAACTCGGCCAAGATGGCGGTAACTATTAATTTAGTTACTGCCACCTCCCTTCCGGGGAGGTGTTACTTTGAGTAAATGAAAGTGTTCAAAGCAGGCTACGCCTGAATCTTATAGCATGGAATAACAAAATAAGATGATTTTTTATTTGTTGGTTTCTAAAAAACATAATGATTAATAGCAACGGTCGGGGACATCAGTATTCAAATCCTTGGTTCGGTCAATGATGTAGAGCTTTCCATCGACCACGGATCCAACATCCCCAGTAAAGAACCAGCCATCTGCATCAAAAGATTTCTTTGTTTCCTGTTCATTTTTGTAGTATCCCTGACAGACCTGGAGACCACGAACGAGAACCTCACCTTTGTTTTCTGAGGTCAAGTAGTTCAAGTCCCTATGTTCCAACAATATTATCTGGCAAGTTGGAAGTACAGCTCCACAAGATGCTGGGCTAGCTTCATAGTTCAACTACTTCTTCATTGCCCCTAAATTCTCAGTTAAGCCATAGAGACTTTCCAATGCCCAATGTAGACTAACAGTATTATATTAGTAACTGTATTATATTAGTATTGTAGTAGTAACTGTATTATATTAGTATTGTAGTAGTAATTGCTGTATCCCGCTCAATTTATGCCAGCTTTCGTGTAGAAGTGTGGGGACCGTTATATCCGTACATTGTTTTTCGAAACTATTCAAACCAGCACAGCAAAATGTTTCGTACTCCTTCGCGCAGTCTTTCAAACCAAATGTTCACACCAACTTTCATTAAAATTCAATATTCTGAAAGGTTGAGTCTGGAGGATTGCCTTATATAGTACATTTGTGGTCATTTGGGAGTCTTTCAATATCAATCAAGGGTTAAAACGGACAGAATTAGAGTGAAGGGGGTACGAAACTCTTTAAATTATTGGTTTGTATAATTTGCTAGTGTGGTTTGAATAGTTTTATCTCGCTCATTTGAATAGTTTTGAAAAGCACTGTACCCTAACTGCTGTCTTGTATGCAGGACTTTGCACCCAACTCAAGGCATATTTCTTTTTATACAGTGTTTTGAAAACTATTCAAACCAACTCGATACAACCATTCAAATCACACTAGCAAAATAAACGAACCAATAATTTAAATAGTTTCATACGCCTTTCACTCGATTTCCTTTCGGTTTGAACCTTGACTAATTTTGCAAGGCGCCTAACTTTATTATCTATTAGACGATCCTCCAGATTTAACATTCCATCACATTGAATTCTCATTAAAGTTTGTGTGAACATTTGGTTTGAAAGACTATGCGAAGGAGTACGAAACATTTTGCTGCGCTGGTTTGAATAGTTTTCAAAAACACTGTATGTCCAATCAAAGCAAATGAGGTCCAAATCAAGTACATTATTCTCATCCTGTTTCGTAATAGTTTAGATCATAGACCTTATTTTTTAAACAGTTTCTGCATATAGTACCGAACCAGGGTCCCTGCACACAGCTCAAGGTCCGGCTATATCGTTTCATTTTACGCAAAAGATCCTGTACGGTCCGAGACCACCAGACGAAGTTTATAACCATCGAACTCTTG
>NKZA01000161.1:0-38762 GCA_002374405.1 Metschnikowia cubensis | reverse complement strand
AAAATTAAAAAAGTTAAAATAAAGATACCAAAAGATAATAAATGTAAAAAATAAAAAGGAACTAACAGTCTTAGTAATACAATAATACAGTAACACAGTCTTAAATACAATAATACAGTAACACAGTAATACAGTCCTATAGTAATACAGTCTTAGTAATACAGTCTTTGTAATATAGTCATAGAGTAATATAGTCTTATAGTAATACAGTCCTATAGTAATACAGTCCTATAGTAATACAGTCTTAGTAATACAGTCCTATAGTAATATAGTCATACAGTAACACAGTCTTAAATACAGTAATACAGTAACACAGTCTTAAATACAGTAATACAGTAACACAGTCTTAAATACAGTAATACAGTAATAGAGTCTTTTAGAATACATTCAAATAGCAATAGCTTAGTCCAGCATCCGTCCCACTATACTCTTTCCATGCTGATCTCAGCTTCAAGTGTAGTCTAGTCATTCATACTGATTCGTAGTGTAGCTGTCAACGAATACAGTGTTTTTGAAAACTATTCAAATCAGTGCAACAGAATTGTTCAAACTGGCGCGACAAAATGTTTCGAACCAAGAAGATAGAATGATTCAAACCAGTGCGACAAAACGATTCGAACCAATAATTTAAAAGTTTCGAACCCTCTCCAGTTCTGTTCTGTTCGTTTTAGCCTTGATTATTGTAAGACTCTCAAATGTAGTCATCTATGGCAATCCTCTAGACTCAAGATTTAAGAATAACGAATTTTACTAAAGGTGGTGTAAAACCTTTCGCCATGGTTTGAAATACTGTGAGGGGTACGAATTTTTTTTAATCATTGGTTTGTTTAATTTTGCTGCGTTAGTTTGAATAGTTTTGTGGGGCTGGTTTGAATAGTTTTCAAAAACACAGTATTTCTTAAAACTATTCAAACCCGCGCGATAAAACAATTCAAACTGCACTAGCAAATTAATCAAACCAATACTTCAAAACGTTTCTCACCCGTGCCACTACAATTCCGTTCGGTTAACCCTTGATTAATATTGAAACACTCCCAAATGATCCCAAATGTACTGCATCCAAGGTAATTTCCAGATTTAACATTTCATCAAATTGAATTTTAATTAAAGTTGGTGTGAACGTTTGGTATGTAAGACTGTGCGAAGGAATACGAAACATTTTGCTGTGTTGGTTTGAATGATTTTCAAAAACACTGTATGGTTTGAATCTTTTATCGTGCGGGTTTGAATTGTTTTGAAAAACACTGTACCTATGGAGATATTAGGGAACCTCTCCTTCTACCCCTTCTACCCCGGGAATAGTTATGTAAGCAGCTGTGTCTTTTTGAGGAATCGTCAATAATACAGAAGACTGGTATTAGACGTTATAAATATCTAACAAGACCACATAAGCCATACACCGTAAGCTTTACACCATAAGCTTTACACCGTAAGCCATACACCGTAAGCTTTACACCATAAGTTTTACACCATAAGTTTTACACCATAAGTTTTACACCATAAGCTTTACACCATAAGCCATACACTATAAGCTTTACACCATAAGCCATACACCATAAGCCTTAAAAATTGAGAGGCCCAACAATACAGTAGTCTAGGTAAGTGGTGGTGGAGAGTCTAGGTGAGTGGTGGTGGAGTAGTGGAGTTGTGCGATGGACAGAGTGGACTGGACATTTTCTAAAGGGAAGGTCATAGTTTATTTCCGATTGACCGCAGAGAAAAAGAAGAGGTTGGACCCGGGATTTATGGCGTCTGTCTAGAAATTGGTTATTGTGGTCCTGGATCTGAGTGATGTATTCTTAAATCCGAGCCTGTCAAAAGACAGATTAGACAGAACGGAAAAGATAAGACAGAACGGACAATGGAAAAAAATACGGATAAACAGGACACAAAGCGGTAAAGGCAACTTAAACCGGATCCACAAATATGGCAAAAACAGCCGAAATATGGCAAAGACAAACAATAAAAAAATAGACAATAAAAACAGACAAACAATAAAAAATAGACAATAAAAAACAGACAAACATGACAAAAACAGACAAACATGAGACAGAGCTGCAGATAATTCTGGAATTATATCCGAAGCTGCTGAAGCTTAAAAGTTGCCCCTAAAAAAGGACTAGAATGTACAAAAATGCCCCTAAAGCTCCAACAAAACCAGGTGTCCTGGAGTTGTGAACGTACAAAAAGTCATTTCTTGCTCAACCTCCTTGAAATTTATGCAGACAAAGAGCATGACTTTCCGTAGTCATGTAGACTCATCGTCATTGCACGCATTCATGGCCAGCTATGAGGGACATGGTGATCATCCCATTCAGATGTGGACTCTCATGATGCCTCTTCAGTCTATAGCGACTTAGACACCTAAAATTATATAGGTAGACCCATTCCAGTGTGGAGTGGTGGTGCTGGGTCATGGAAAAAGAAAGGGGCATACTGGGAATTGAACCCAGGGCCTCTCGCAAGTTTGTCGGAGAACCGCACCCAAAGCGAGAATCATACCACTAGACCACACGCCCATTTCTGGGAAAAAAATATGCGCAGATTACCACCACATCACAAAAAAAGAAATACAGCGAAATTCAAATTGCAACAAGTTGAAAACAAAGTACTTGTGTGAATAATTCAGAAAATCTATCCAAAAAGAGTACTTTCTCTTTGTGACATTGTGTTAAATCCGTGGCTGTAATTCTGCGTCCTGCACGCCGCACCCCACCCCACCCTCACATCTCACATATAAATACCATGCACCGCAGCCTCCATTTTACAGCCATTATTCTCCCGTCTCCCTGCGGTTTTTTTTTGCCAGCCATTTAATGACCGATTTATCCGCCTTCCAAATCCCCCAGTTCTCGCCCCTCTGGACCTTCTCCGCCGACCAGATTTTGGCCTCCGCCCAGAATTTGCTGGCCCGATCGGTCGATTTTAACAACTATATGGCAACCATTGAAACGCCTTCGGTGGAGAATCTTTTGCAACGCCTCATTGATGAAGAGAATCAAACCATACTTTTGGAAAACCAAATCATGTTTTTGCTGTATGTTTCGGACGACAAACAGATCCGGAATTCGTCTCGAGAGGCTGAGAGGATCCTCGATGAAACCAGCATAGAGCAGACCTCTCGTGTGGATGTGTACAATGTGTTTAAGAAGTTTCAGAAACTGCTTGCGGACTCCCAGAGTAAGATTGAGCCAGAGCTCCAGAAATACTTGGACAAAATCGTGCGGTCGTTTGAGAGGAATGGCTTGAACTTGTCCCAGACTGAACGGGACCAGATCAAGGCTTTGAAGCTTGAATTGAGTGTTTTGCAGACCAATTACACCAAGAATATCAATGAGGATAACGGCCACATTAGCTTCACCAAGGCCCAGTTGGACGGCGTGCCCGATTCGGTATTGGAACAGTTTGCAACCGAAGAGGGAAAAGACGGCACCTTGTACCATGTCACCTTCAAGTACCCGGATTTTCTTCCAGTGCTCAAGTATGCCAAAAATCAGGAAACCCGCAAGGCAACACAAATGGCCAACCTGAACTGGTTGCCCGAAAATTCAGAAGTCCTTGCCAACATCATTAAGACAAGGTACAGAATCGCCCGTATTTTGGGGTACAAGAACTACGCGGAATTTGTGTTGGAAGAGCGCTTGGCCAAAAACCCAGAAAACGTCTTTTCCTTCTTGGACGACTTGAAGCTGAAGTTGTACCCATTGGCTTTGAATGAGAAAAAGTCTCTTCTCGAGCTCAAAAACACCGAATTGAAGACCCGCGGCTTGCCGCCGCAAAATGAATATTATTCATGGGACCATGCTTATTACGATAATTTGCTCTTGGAGCAAAAGTACAAGGTCAACCACCATAAGATCGCCGAGTACTTCCCGCTTTCGCTGACCATCGAGAAGATGTTGGGGTTCTACGAAACGCTCTTTGACATGAAGTTCGTGGAAGAGAAAAACCCAGATCCCAAAACGATATGGCATCCTGACGTGCGCAAGATAGCTGTTTACCTGAACATCAAATTTGGCAAGCCCAAAAATGAGTTTATGGGCTGGATATTGTTCGACCTCCACCCAAGAGAAGGAAAGTACCTGCATTCAGCGCAGTTTGGCATTTTGACGGCCTTCATCAGGCCCGACGGGACTCGGGCACCAACATATTCTGCGCTCGTATGCAACTTCACCAAGCCCACCAAAAAAAAGCCGGCGCTTTTAAAACACGACGAAGTCTCCACCGTTTTCCATGAACTTGGTCATGCTATGCACAATCTCTTATCACGGACTAAGTTGTCTGAGTTTCAGGGCACCAACGTTCCACGGGACTTTGCGGAGTGTCCATCTCAAATGCTTGAGTTTTGGACGTGGTCCAAAAACGAACTTCGAAACTTGTCGAGCCATTACCAGACAGGAGAGCCCATTCCGGATGATTTGATCGACCAATTGGTGGCTTCAAAAAAGGTCAGCACAGGGCTCCAGAACTTACGCCAAATACTCTTTGCTTATTTTGACATGAAGCTCCATACGATTTCCTCGGATGAGGAGCTTGAAAACTTAGACATTCCTAAACTATGGAACAGTTTGCAAAAGAACATAACCTTGCTCTCCAATGGAGGCCACGATGACATGGGCTACTGCAAATTCAGCCATATTGCCAGTGGATATGAAGCCGGCTACTACGGCTACTTGTACTCTAATGCTTTTGCTGCAGACATTTTTTACACGCACTTTAAGGCCGACCCAATGAACGTGCAACGGGGTTTGCAATACAGGGACAAGATATTGAAAAACGGAGGTGCTTTGGAGATCTGGGACATCTTGAAGGACTTATTGGGAAGGCCACCCAATTCAGAAGCTTTCTTGAAAGATATCTTGGGTAATCAAGAAAGGAAGTGGTAATACTGAATATCGGAGAAAATGGATCAGCAATAAATAATCTGGCAATGAGGTCAACAAAGAATTATGAAGGATTGAGTTGTTATGATGGTCGTCAGAGAAAAGCCCGGAACATTCAAAGGATTCATGAAACGAGAGATTCATGAAACTTTTAGAGCTGGAATATGTCAAGAAAATGAGCAGGATGTGGTCAAGACTATTAGAGAAATGGTGGTTTAGGACATGAACGGCATCAGTACTATGAGAACTGTGGATGATCATCTATTCTCGCTCTACTTTGCAGTCCTAAGTTTTCGATAAAACTGGCTAAAGCCTAACGAACCTGTGATGTGGAATTTGCTAAGATACAGGAGGCATTAGCACCAAAAATCATGAGAAGGAAGTATTCTACTGACTAGTTAAGAGTTGTATTCTCCTGACTAGTCTAAGAGCTATATTCTCCGGAATATGGGGTCTGTACTGATCAAGCTTTGGGATCTCCTGACACGGCGACCACTGAGTTGGCTTACATTAGAAAGACCAAGTGCGAGTCCGAATTTGTTCAATTGAGAAATTATGAAGAAACTATTGGTCTTATGGGGAATTGATTGGTCTTAGGAAAACTGATAAGGCCATTTCCATTTGGTTGATATGAGTTTATTTCAAGAGAAACATGACCAATTAACAAATACAATGCATTGAAAGGTACTGGTGACCTTGAGAATCTTATTGATGCAAACTATCTGCAGTCCGGCATAAACTGAGGGGCATTTTTCTGGGCCTTTTGCGACGGATTGTTGAAAATTAATGGAATTCAAATAATAATTGATATGGTTTGAATTGTCAGAGGAATTGAGGACAATAGTGTGATCGAGGGGTGAGGTATTCGTGACCGTGGTTAGATGCAGGGAGAAGATATAAAGGCAAGGACGCCCTCCCTTCCCAAGGAAAGGTGATTTCAGAACAATTTTCAAGCTTCAGAGAGCAGAAATCAAATTGCTAGCATGAAGTTTCTTTCTACATTCTTATTACTCAATGCCGCTTTGGGCATGTCGCTTAGCGTGGCCAAGGAAACGTCCAACGAAGCAGCGGTGGAAGCTGGAAATAACGAGGAAATGGAGGGGGGCGTGGAAGGCGGAATGGAAAATCACTCTAAAAGAGAGGCCTTTGTCGCTACCTTGCAGAGTTACTACGAGTCAAGCAAGTCCAGTAGAAGACGCCCCAGGCTTCGCAAGGTGTACTGGCTGAAGCAAAATCCCACAGAGATGACCCACATAGTTATTTAGGGCAGACCCAATGCATAGCCGTTTGGGGAAATGAGTGAATATGGCGAATTTCAAGGTTACTCCGGACTAAAGCTGGTATTGTTGGTTGTGGAGTAGTGCTTCTGGCTGCTTGTTGAATACTGCTTCTGTTTCATACTGCTTATGGTTGCATACTGCTTCTGGTTGCATACTGCTTCTGTTTCATACTGCTTCTGGTTTTGATGAATCTGGTGTATAGGCTACCTCAATGAATACTCCTCATTTAACCCGTCATGGGTACCCACTACTGTTGGAGACAGGTCTTTTCTTCAACCTAATAGTATCTTCAGAATACCCAGTATTTCTGAGTACAACTTTATTCAGCTGAGTATATGATACTGTGTTTTCTTTACTCTTCTCTACTAACACCAGGACGCCCCTCCTCCCTCCTCCTCCCTCCTCCTCCTCTTTTTCAAAACTCTCAGATTCCTCCTTGGCGATTCCCAATGAATGGTAGACAGAGCTAGACTAACAAGGTCATGTAGTATGCAAAGTTGTTTTAGCATCTTCTTCAACTCTGAGATAAGCACCGCTTGCTCTATTGCAATGGCTCATTAGGCTGGGTGGTTAACAAAAACTGCTGTTCGGCCTTTACAGAGTCATCCAACGACTTGCTCTGCTGGATATCCTGCTGCACCCGGCTGACCACGCCAAGAATGAGGTTCAATGTAAACATTGGCCTAATCTCTCGAGCGCATTGGTTGGTCCACCAAGTTGATTTTGGAGTACCCAACGGTTGTTTTAAAGATTCCTGCTTTAGGGATTATCAATGAACATGACTTTGTACTAAACGATTACAACGAGAATCTAATAGTGTAGTCTAATGTAGTATAGTAGTGTAGCACAGTAGTGTAGCACTTTATTATGGTACGGAGTGTAGCACTTTATTATGGTACGGAGTGTAGCACAGTAGTAGTAGAGTATAGCACAGTAGTAGTAGAGTATAGCACAGTAGTAGTAGAGTATAGCACAGTAGTAGTAGAGTAGTACCATACTAGAGTAGTGCAATGGCAGAACCAAATAGTACATCATTACCTATAGACATTGTGAAGCCTATGGTATCCGATCTTACCATTAGCCACGGCAAACACAGTATCACGGCTTTCGGCCGTTCAGCACTTCGGGCATCAGTGTCCTTGTCTAAGATCTAGGAAAGTCTCATCTTTGTTCTAGAGTAGAGTTCCGGTAACACGTTTCTGTCAAAGTTGTATAGGCCACTACGGGTCCTCAGTAAAGGAACCGTATTAAAAAATACAGTAACATACGATATAAAGAACATAACAGTCGTGTAGTGTAGTAGTAGTAGTAGAATAGTACAGTAGTATAGTACAGTAGTAGTAGAGTAGTACTGTGGTATAGTACAGTGGTATAGTAGTAGTAGTAGTAGTAGTAGTAGTAGTAGTAGTAGTAGTAGTAGTAGTATAGTATTATAGTAGTAGTAGTATACGAGTAGTCTAGTATTATAGTAATAGTAGTAGTAGTAGTAGTATTATAGTAGTAGTAGTAGTAGTATTATAGTAGTAGTATTATAGTAGTACAGCAGTAGTGTAGTAGTAGTAGTATTATAGTATTAGTATTATAGTAGTACAGCAGTAGTGTAATACAGTAGTAGAGTAGTATTATAGTAGTAGTAGTATAGTACTAATATTAGAATAGTATAGTAGTATAGTAGTGCAGTGTAGTAGTAGTATAGTAGTGCAGTGTAGTAGTAGTAGTATTATAGTAGTAGTAGTATACGAGTAGTATGGTATAGCAGTCTAGTGGTATAGAATAGTAGTATAGTACTAATATGAGTATAGTATAGTAGTAGTAGTAGTAGTAGTAGTAGTAGTAGTAGTATAGGATAGTAGTATAGTAGTAGTACAGTGTTTTTGAAAACTATTCAAACCAACACAGCATAATGTTTCGTACTCTTTCGCCCAATCTTTCAAACCAAATGGTGAATGCTTCATGCCAGATTTAATAAAATTCAATGTGGAGAAAAGTTGATCTGATGATTGTCTTATATAATTTCAGGAGTGTTGCAATATTAGTCAAGGCTCAAAACGGACGGATTTCAACTGGAAGGGGTACGAAACTCTTTAAGTTATTGGTTTGAAAGATTTTGCTAGTGTGGTTTGAATCTTTTATCGTGTGGGTTTGAATAATTTTCAAAAACACTGTATAGTACTAATATTAGAATAGTATAGTAGTATAGTAGTGCAGTGTAGTAGTAGTAGTATTATAGTAGTAGTAGTATACGAGTAGTATGGTATAGCAGTCTAGTGGTATAGAATAGTAGTATAGTACTAATATGAGTATAGTATAGTAGTAGTAGTAGTAGTAGTAGTAGTAGTAGTAGTAGTAGTAGTAGTAGTATAGGATAGTAGTAGTAGTAGTATAGGATAGTATTATAGTATAGTAGTAGTAGTATACGAGTAGTATAGTAGTCTAGTGGTATAGTAGTAGTAGTATAGTAGTAGTAGTAGTATAGTAGTGTAGTGTAGTAGTAGTAGAATAGTAGAATAGTATAGTAGAATAGTATAATAGTAGAGTATAGTAGTAGAGTATAGTAGTAGTAGAGTATAGTAGTAGTCTGGTGGTATAGTAGTAGTAGTAGTAGTATAGTAGTAGTATAGTAGTAGTATAGTAGTACAGTATAGTAGAGTATAGTAGTAGTCTGATGGTATAGTAGTAGTAGTAGTAGAGTATAGTAGTAGTATTATAGTAGTAGTAGAGTAGTAGTAGTATTATAGTAGTAGTGTAGTGTAGTAGTGTAAACAATCAGTGACAGGTAATTGAGTAGTACTAATAAGTGGTCACCATGATAGACACGTGGGTCAGCAGTAGGTAGGTCAGAAAGTATTACAGAAGTTAGTGAGAGTAGTGTGTGTACATAGTTAGCACTAAGTATTCAGTAGTCCATATGGAGTGTGTAGTCACTAGTCCATATTGAGTGAGTCCTTATTGAGTGAGTCCTTATTGAGTGAGTCCTTATTGAGTGAGTAGTGTCACAACTAAAACTGGGTGGCTATAATTACTACGACCTTTACTGGAACAATCGTTGTGATGGCTGGCAAACATGTTTCCGTTACACAAGGGACAAAAAGTACATAACAATATTTCAGGTGGCTTCAAGATGTGTAATGATGTACAATAAAGGGTACTGTGAAAGCTCTACCCTCTTTGGCCACACCGTAGTTGCCAGATGAGTGACTCGAGGGTAGCAAGAATTCCATGCGATGAGTGGATTGTGATTCTGAGGCCAGCATACTGATTCAGACAAGTGTTGGCTTTTTCTATGAAACCGAAAAGGGAACATGAATAGAAAAACATGAATAGAAAAAAACATGAATAGAAAAAAACATGAAAACGGGGTATACAATCACCCTAGCTAATCCCACTCGGTACTTCCTCGTGTACTCAAGCACTTGGAAAATATGGGACTTCGAGTTGTCCTCCTCCGTATTCATAGGATCATCCTTCGTAATCTCCTCCTCGATAATATCCTTTTGCTTCTTCCCAAAATCCCTGTAGAGCTTCTTCTGCAATTCCAACAAGTTACAGTAGTAATATGAGAGTGGGCAGTCAAAGCTAGTTTCTACATCGGAAGTATTAGGTGGTATTTGTTGGATCCACGATATGCCGGGCCCTGCCATAGAGATTTCAGGGTAGTAGTAGTACAGTGTAGTAGTATGGTAGTAGTATGGTAGTGTAGTGTAGTAGTATGGTAGTAGTATGGTAGTAGTATGGTAGTGTAGTAGTACAGTGTAGTAGTGTAGTAGTGTAGTGCAGTAGTATGGTAGTGTAGTATAGTATAGTAGTGTAGTAGTACAGTATAGTATAGTAGTAGTGTAGTGCAGTAGTATGGTAGTGTAGTATAGTATAGTAGTGTAGTAGTACAGTATAGTATAGTAGTACAGTACTTTCTAAAACTATTCAAACCCGCGTAATAAAACAATCAAACCACACTAGCAAAATTAAAGAAACCAATAATTCAAAAAGTTTCGTATCCGTGCCACTTCAGTTCCGTCCGTTTGACCTTGACTAATATTGAAAGACCTCCAAATGACCCCAAATCTATTACATACAAGACAATCATGCAGATTTAACATTCATCACATTGAATTTTGATTAAAGTTTGTGTGAACATTTGGTTTGAAAGCTGTGAGAAGGAGTACGAAACATTTTGCTGCCCTAGTTTGAATAGTTTTCAAAAACACTGTATAGTAGTGTAGTAGTACAGTGTAGTATAGTAGTGTAGTCTAGTACTCGTATAGTAGTGTAGTATAGTAGTGTAGTAGTACAGTGTAGTAGTACAGTGTAGTATAGTAGTGTAGTCTAGTACTCGTATAGTAGTGTAGTAGTACAGTGTAGTATAGTAGTGTTGTTCAAAATAATTCAAACCAGAGGGATAAAATGTTTCGTGCTCCTTCGCAGTCTTTAACCCAAATGATAACACACCAACTTTCATTAGAATACACTATTCTGAAAAATTAAAACTGGAGGTTTGCCTCATATGTAGTATATTTGGGGTCATTTGGGAGTCTTTCAATATTAACCAAGGGTTAGATGGACGCAGCTGACGTGGCACGTGTTGAGAGTTCTAATATACACTCCCGTATTCTGGAACAGTTATCAAGTTCAGTTCCTCCAATTCCCTTAAGTGTGGAACTTCAGTAATCATTTTAATATGTATATTAGGATCTGTATCTAAACTTAGACTCCAAGATCCTCTTCTATTTTTGTTCTGCTACCATAAGATCGTCCCCTTCTTAAGACTCCACCTGTCCCAGTTCTCCGTCTACTCCCATTGTCTCTGCAAATCAACAGCAAAATTCTAGACGAGAACTAGACGAGAGCTTTCCTTTGTTTCATCTGTTAAAACAATAACTCGAGCATGCAGTACATTCCCGTATGCTGATGCGTCAAGTTCAACATACATCTGACATGTACAACAGTAATTGTTCTAGCCTGTCGTAGGCTATCCTGGTACCTGTGCCTCATAGGATGATGACTGGTAGAAGCCCTATGCAGGTCCTTTTTTTAAATTTTTTTTTAAATCAGACGGTGTAGGCTTTGTACTGGCTCTGGGGGTAGAGCACTAGAACTGACAACTAAGTCTACTTGTATATTTGTCTGTTTTTCCGTTGTCTCTGTCTCTGTCTTGTCTTGTCTCGTCTCTTGTCTCTCTCTTTTCTTGTCTTGTCTTGTCTTGTCTTGTCTCTTTTATCTTGTCTGTCTGTCCAATGAAGCTCGGATTTCATAGTAATTCCCTTTTCATGGAAACAAATCTACTTCCCTGTTTCGGAAAAAAAGCCCTTCAGAAACTGTACCTCCTCTCCATCATTGAGAGGCTCTGAAAACATTCCAATTGCATCATTAAGTTCTACTTAAACTACCATTGGATAGTAACCAACCCAATATCTGTGAGGCCATCATTGAACACTTGACTCGGCTCTCATTATCACGAGTGGATGTTACTCCAGCGCCGAAATTGACGTTCCAGGAGTCCAAAAGGATCAGTATCTCGCTCTATGATATCAGCAAGATTGCCAAATTGACCACAATCACGATTTCGTCGAAACCAAAAATTCTTCTGGAACCGGACCTGTACAACCAGTTTCCGTTGGAATGTGCTCTAAAAATCATGTCTTTCAAGTGCTCTGTGGCGTTCTTAAGGTCCCTTCACTCGTGTGCCCAAAAGGACATTTCAATAAACTCCAAAACCAAACGAATGGCTTCTAATTCTATTTCTGAAGTCTCTTCGCAAGGTCACTCGAGGACTCCTTTGATTTTGAAGGTGTTTGAAGGGTCGGAAGCTGAAAAAATGAACCAGGCCAATTTGAAACCCAGAAACAGCGCAAAAAAGGCCTTCCTTGAAGACACAAGGCAATTCTGCCAAAAACTGTCACGTGGAATTGACACGGCATTCGACCATAAAAAGTGTGGACTGTTTCCGTAAAGAGAAAACAACTTTGGTCCTCCCTGGTATTGACGGATTGCTGGCTTGCCAACTTTTTGAGCCGGAGACTTTCGATTGGGAGTCTTTTTCTTATGCATTAATAGAAACATGAAGTCTTTCCGTTGTCTCTGTCTTGTCTGTCTTGTCTGTCTTGTCTGTCTTTTCTGTCTTGTCTGTCTTTTCTGTCTTGTCTGTCTTGTCTGTCTCTGTCTTGTCTGTCTCTGTCTTGTCTGTCTTTTCTATTATCTGTCTCTGTCTTGTCTGTCTTTTCTCTTATCTGTCTCTGTCTTGTCTGTCTTTTCTATTATCTGTCTTGTGTCTGTCTTGTCTGTCTTGTCTGTCTTGTCTGTCTTGTCTGTCTTGTCTGTCTTGTCTGTCTTGTCTGTCTTGTCTGTCTTGTCTCTTGTCTGTCTTTTCTCTTGTCTGTCTCTGTCTTGCCTGTCTTTCGTTGTCTTTATCTTTGCTTCTACTTTTCTGGTGCACCTGTCTCAAACCGTATTTTTAATCCCCTCCCCTTAGCCAAACCAGTAGGACGCAAACCTGTAAGACATTTAATCTTCAGATCTGAAGCTCCATTCGACCCTGGAAAACTTTGCTGTTTTTCTGCATTTGTTTGTCTCTGCTGGCAGTGCAGTTGCAACATCTTTGCAACTTCCTGCATATAGTTATTCCGCGTGTACTGTATATACTTCATTTATATGCACTACGTCAGGTATATATCTGTGTGCCTGTATATAAATCTATCCTGCAGTACTCGGACACTCCCCTGTACGAGCTGCTAGTACCGACAAGCTACTGTCTATTCATCAGAAACTCGTTGTGCATTCGGATCCTGCACCTAATGCTATCTTGCAGCACCATGTGATAGCACTCACGTGACTCGAATAATTCTGTTTCCATGATCCTGTTTCACTAAATGCCCATAATGAAACTTGGGTGCTTGTCAAATTTTTGGGTTGCTCATCGTGTTTATTTTACTGATACAAGTCATTCAATCTAACAATAAAGTATAATGTGTGTAGTGAATAGCCTGTGCTATCCAAGGGTCATCCACTTCTTCAAGCATCTTCGGAGACAGTCTCGAAAGGCTTGAGGTGTGCAGTACCTTCAGCCCACGAAACACCCTCGTAAGTAATGCTCTTGATGGCCTTGACAATCTCATCAAGTTCTCCACGCACTTGCTTGGTGGAGTCTCTTTCTCTCAAAGTCACCGAGCCATCCTTGACAGTGTCAAAGTCGATGGTGATGCCGAAAGGCGTACCCAACTCGTCGTTTCTGGCATATCTCTTTCCGATGGAGGCCGACGAGTCGTCCACCTTGAATGGCACTTGAGCCTTTCTCAAGGCCCCGGTGATCTTCTTGGTGAGTGGTGTCAAGTCGGCGTGGTTGGACAAGGGAACAACCAACACCTTGGTAGGTGCCACCAATGGAGGTAACGACAACACACACCGGTCCTTGTCGCTGGGTCTGCTCCAGAACTGGTGCTCGAAGATGGAGTAGAGAATACGGCCAATACCAAACGAAGGCTCAATCACGTTGGGGGTGTACTCACGCACGTGCTCCACGCGGGAAACCTTTTCGATCTTGACCAACTCGGCTGGAATCTCGCTTTCGCCTGAAAGTCCTGGCACTTGCACCACAAGCTTCTGGTTGTCCTTCAACTCCTTGGCCATGTCCTCCAACTCACACTGCGTTCTCTGGGTCAAGAAGTCTTGCACGGCTCCAGCATCCTTTCTGAACAATGGGCCGAACTTTTTCTTGTTGATCTCCACTTCAAACTTCTCCACCGTTACTGGCTCAGGCAACGTTTGTCTAACAACCAACTTCTCTTTGGTTCTGGCGGCATGCACGCTCAAATCGTATGCTGAACGGTCGGCACAGCCCACACACTCGATCCATCCGTACGACGACTGCAACTCTGCATCCCAGCAGTCAGAGGCGTAGTGGGCCATTTCATTGGACATGTGCTGGCGGAATCTGAGCCGGCTAGGGTCAACTCCGATCTTCACCAAGAACTGGTAAATTCTTGCAATGAAGTAGCCCAACGTCTCGTTGTCCACCATACCAGAGGAAACGGCATCTCCAATAGTCTTCTCCACCAATTGTGTCTCTCCACGCTCCTGCACATCCTTGGGCAAGAACATCAACTTGACGTCCTTGACATCGGCGAAACGGGGGTGAGACTTGTCTTGAGGGTCGACAAAGTGCTCGATTTCGGCCATCAAAAACTCTCTAACACGCAACAAACCTGCACGGGGCGAGATTTCATTTCTGAACGACTTTCCAATCGATGCAGAAGCAAATGGCATCTTCTCGTTGTTGCACTCCAACAACTTGGAGAAGTTAAGGAATTGACCTTGGGCGGTCTCAGGACGCAAGTAGCCCTTCAACTGACCGGAAGGTCCGATGGCCGTCTCGAACATCAAATTGAACTCCACAGGAGGCTCCAACTCGCCGTTGGTAGCAGGGTTCTTGATGCCATGCTTCTTGATCAACTCTCCCAACTCAGGGCCGGAGTATCCATCGATTTGAGCCAAAATTGACTCGTACTCCTGCACAGTGGCGTCCTCCAACTTGACGCTGTGGATCTCCTTGACCTTCTTCTTTCTCTTCTTCTTGTCGTCGGACTCTTCTCCTTCAACAACCTTCTCTCCGCGGGCGGCCTTGTCTCCCTTCAACCGGGCCTCCAAAACCTCCTCCACCAAGTGGTCTGCACGGAAAATCTCTCCTGTCTTCAAGTCGCGACACATCCAGTCGGCAAACTTGTCCACATGGCCGGAGGTCTTCAACACCTCGTGAGGAGTCAACATTGTGCAGTCCACCTCCAACATGTCTTCCTCCAAGATGAAATGCTTACGCCACGTGTCAATGACGTTGGCTTGGAAAGCACATCCTGGGGGACCGTAGTCATATAAACCAGAGACTCCGCCGTAAATCTCAAAGGCAGGGGCGAAAAAGAACCGTCTTTTCAACACTTGCTCGAGCTGCTCGCGGGAAAAAGGGTGTGGTGAATTTGTCAGCATTCTGGCGATTTGTAGCACACGGCTTATTGATCTGGGGAACCGAATTGTGAGTGGTATGTTGAAAAGGTGAGTGAGAAAATGTGACATGCTGGCTCACGTGTACATCACGTGAGAGAAAGATGAGTCCGTACATCCGTACACCTACCCATACATCGCACCCGTACATCAAGTTTTTGCAGCCCCCGCCCCCCAAACCAATTCAACTAAAGATCATGCCCCCGATATCATCACTTTCTTTTCTTAAAATATAGCGTGCCTTTGGTATCAAGAGGTTTTGAGCCCTTCCTTCCTAAAAAGACCTTCTGCCTATAAGCACCTCCCCCCTGAACGTCCCCCAGGAACATGACCTCCCTGTTAACCACGAATAGCAAATAAACCTCTATTTTACATAGCTCCCCGAATAGTAACCATTACATGGATATACTAAGAAATATTACCTTTAATTGTATATTTTTCAAGAATTTTTTTTTTTGTTTCATTTTACTCCTTTTTGAAAGAGTCCTGTAAAATTGGAAAGAACTCATGAACACGGCCAACTAAGTTGATCCTTAAAATTTGTGTCAGAGTCAATAAAAAAAGAGTAGTATATAATGAAATCAATAACCGGAAATGGAGATGCTTTTATAGTGCTCGAGTGCACAAAGGGGCATGTTCAAATATGCAGCCACAAAAACACAAAGCCAATTATTGGGGTATATAAGGAGCGCTCCCCTCCCCATTCTTTACAACCATTTTTTTACCACCCCTTCTTCCTCTTCTCTTTTTTTTTTTTCCCTTTGAAACTTTTACCTTAAGATTCCTACTATAATTACACTTTATTTCAAAATTGCTTCTGTTGTTCTGTTAATGGGTAATTAATGAAGAGACGGTTGTGTATGTGCAGGATCGACTGACTGCAGGACTCGAATCTAGAAATAGTTATTGGTGACTGCAGGACTCGAATCTAGAAATAGTTAGGGATGACTGCAGATTGACACATACTAGATATTGGCTGTACTCTTCGAATATACTGATATGGCATCCGTGCTGTACTGGCCTGATATTGGGCTGTACTGGTGATGTACTGGGGATGGCTACGTTAAAAACAGTCTTCAAAACAACTTTAATTGGGATACATATTCTAGAGGTTCATTCTGTCTCTAGTTGGCTTTTTTGTTCGCCTTCTCAATGTCAAAGTTCTTCTTGCTGAAGAAACGCATGGTCAACCAATAATACAATTGAGAGTAAGGGTAGGCGGTGGCGTTGTAGCCACCGTCGGTATACCAACTAGCACAGCCGCCAAACTCGGTGCCGAAAACTGCCTTCTTGAGCCGGGATTGTACAGTTTTGAACCAGTCAAAATACACGGAATCCTTGACAGTGACGGATTTGACGGAGCCGTTGAGAATATCGGGGATGAACTTGGAGGCAAAGGCAACTCCGTTTTCAATGGCCGACACCACGGAGAAATGGCCCGTGGCCGAGTTGGGGCCTCCAATGAAGAAGAGATTGGGACAGTCCTTGGCCATGATGGTCTTGTATGCAGAAACACCGTTTTCCTTCCAGAACTTCTGCAAGTTGGTGCCGTTTCTGCCATGCACCGTGAAGCCACGTGTAGATTGCAGAACGTTATATCCCGTGCAAGCAACAATGATATCGGCCGGAATCTTGGTACCATCGGCCAACACCACGTGATGGGCCGTTACATGGTCGATTTTTTGGTCGGTCAAGTCGAACTTGGGGTTTTTCAACGATGGCACATACTTATAGTCGAAAATGAGCCGTTTGCAACCAATCTTATAATCGGGAAGCAACAAGTCTTGGTATTTTTCGGGAGCATTGTTCCGGATATACCGGACGGCTAGCCAGCGATTGAAGCCCCGGACTGCACGCAGCAAGATTCCGTCACCCTGGTAAAGTGGGTACCGGGCCTCGGCAGCAATGATGATGAACCAACGGATGAAAAGAAGTCCTAGACGGGAATAGCTGAGCAACTTGTACATGGTGTACAAAAATTCGGGGAGTGGAGGCATGATCCAATGCTTGGACCGGAACACCTGTGTCACACCTTTTGGATTCATGTCCAACAAGGCAGGAACAACCTGGGCAGCAGAGCAACCATTTCCAATCACCACCACATTCTTATCGGTGAAGTCAACAGAATGGTCCCAGACCGCAGAATGCATATAAACGCCCTGGAATTCATCCTTAAGGCCCGGGAATTGAGTGTCGTTGGGGTAAACCAATCCTCCCTGGCACGTAAGGATGACCCTGGCATAGTGCTCATAGCGCTGACCATTGTTGACGTCGACGGCAGTCATTTTCCACAAGCCAGTACGCTCGTTGTACTCCATGTCGTTGACGGCCGTGCAAAACCGGGTTTTTTCCCTCAAGTTGTACTTGTCAACGACGGCCAAGATGTACTCCTCCATCTCCACCTGGGGAGGACGCAAGTCACTCCAATTGTCGTTCAATTCGCCGTGGATCAGGTACCACAATGCAGGAATGTCACTGGCACAGCCAGGGTAAGTGTTGGCCCACCAGGTACCTCCCCATTGGGTGTGTTTTTCGAACACAACAAAATCGTCGGTTTTGGCTTTCTTCTTGAGCATAAGGGCGGATGCAAGGCCACCGAAACCAGCACCGATGATAGCGACTTGGGACTCGCTGGTGATGACGGGCTTGGATTCATCGGCGGAGAAGCTTGCGCCGGGTTTCAAGATACGGCTGGCGTCCTTGACGTCTGCCCGGTAATTTTCAGGGTGAGAGGCCGAATCTCTTGGGATGTGGAGCTTCGACATAATGATGATGATGATGAAATGTGGAGAAAAGGGTCCTGAACCGGTATTTATATCGCGAGGTGCCCCGCAGAGATATGCTCCAGGATCCGGCGGAATTTGGAGGTTCCGATCCGCGCGTCAAATTCCGGCACACAGATGCACCAAACCTGCATATATACCCGTTCATGCCCGCATATTGCATGAATATCCTCTCCAAAGCCGCATCTGCAGCATGTGCATTCTCGGGCCTTGGTCCTCGGGGAGTCACGCGCCAGGCACGTGTGACAGCATCACATGAGCAACGGTCACACGACCCGCCGTCACGTGGCCTACGACATCTTATCCTCGATGAATGCTTCTTCGTCATACCCATCGAACGTATCGTTGTCGATATAAGACTTGAGCACGAGGATCAACAACGACACTACCCCGGAGACGGCGAAGACCTTGTCGAACCAAGCGTCAATGAACTGCACCTCCCTCATGATATCCCCGAAAGAGCCAGTCTCGGAGGTAAGTGACAAGATATGCAGGATCAGCTCTGCCGATTCTGAGGGGAGGTTCAGGCGCATCAAGAGAGCCGTGGCTATTACGTAGATGGCCAAGAGTTCACTCAAAATCAAGTTTTTGAGCCAGCTCTTGGTTGTCTCCGCCATGGCCGATGCCGGTAGAAGGCGCCCCACAGATGTGAAGGTCACCAAGACGTTTTGGAAGGAGCAGAGGAACAACAGGCCCGAAAGAATGAAACTGACCTGGTTGATGAGCTGGGTTTCCGAAAGGGGAAGGTAGCCGAAACATGCCTGGATGATTTTGGCAATGGTGATTGCAAGCGCATCTTTGGTGATGTTGTTGAAGTCATCGGAGTCTTTTGTGGGGTCCAGATGGGCACTTGTGTGCAGGCCGTGATACAGAAGATCCTTCACGACGTCTGTCTGCAGGACGGTGAATATATCCTTGGACCAGTAATGGTACGGGAGCCGAAGAACGAGGACATTGATCAAGCGATAGATGCAGTACACCGAGAAGACCACGTTGAAGAGCATGATAACAGCATCGAGGCGCCGGTTACGGCTGCCGTTTTTGGACTCGGCCAAGCGTTCGAGTTTTCCGCAGAGCTCCGCATAAATGGCTTCATTGAGCAGCTCCAACGAAGCAATCTCCCGCTCCAAGTCTTTTGCTTCGCCCCGCCCCATGGAGGTGGTGAAGGAATGCACACGGTGCAAAAGGCCCCGCCGCCCGGCGGGGTTCAGGTCCACGCCGGGACCCCCGCCGGGGAAACTCCGGGTCGGAGATGTCCGGATTAGGTTTAACTCCGCCCGGCGTTTGTTGAGGATCATCCGAGTCGAGTTGTACGATTGGATGCCCTCGTTGACTTTGGCCTCGGATATTCCTGCAGCCAGCGCGGTTCGGCCAAGAAAGCCGGCCAACTTGCCGCTATCGGTCCAGAAAATGCGCACGGGCGTCAGCGCAGAGCCTATCCCCGATAAGATGGCGGTGATGGAGATACCCATAAGGGCGATTTCGTTTGTTTTGCGCTCCAAATGTGTGCGTCGGCCAACGTTGTCCTCGAGCCCCTGGGCGATGGAGCCAAAGCGGCCTAAGGCAATATACCACGCTATGCAGGCCACCATGGTCATGACGTAGCGAGAAAGATCCGCGGGGCCGGGTTTTTTCGGCAGAAAACGCTGGTTTATCGCGAGGAAAATCACCATCAAAGGATTGATGGTTGAGGCGAGCACGACCAAGAGTTTGATGATGATTTTGATGAAGTGAACGCCGACCTCCACCAGGCCGAAGAGTTGAATCATGAGCACGAGGATCAATTCGAGGGAGAGGGCTATACCTAGTGAAAACACTAGGCCCACGATGTCCTGCAGGAAACACCGGTTTCTACCCCCGAAATGCCCCGCCGCGATTCCAGAGCCGATTCCAGCGCCTATTCCAGAGCTGATTTCCTGACTTGCAAATGGGGATGCATAGGAATTATATGGAGGAGCGAAGGGGGTGGCTTGGTCCAGATCTCCATCGGTGTCGAGGTGGAGAAGCCGAAGGCCGATTCGGGCGGACACCGAGTTGAATTCCGCTTTGGGCGTGCGGCGGTGCGAGTTGACGATGATGTCATGGTTGAAAATGTACCGGTAGATCCACGCCGAAAAGCATATGAATGTGCCAAGCAAGAGCAGGGCCTCGAAACTGGCGGATAGGATGCTCATGGGGACACGTGATGGGAGGTTGTGGAGTTGAGAATGCCATCGCGTGAACTGGCACGTGCCGTGGCACGTGACTCCAACATTTCCGACTTCACGTGAAGCACCACTCGAACTGCTCAACTTTATAACATTGCAGCCCTATGCACTCGTGGTTAAAAGTCTCGCCTTTATGGGACATATAAGGAGTCACCGCTTAGACTCTGGATGGTGCTTGGTATTGAACATCTGGTCACGTGCGTGCACACGTGCCAAAAAAAGGCGCGCACGTGACCCGCGAAAAATCATCACCGCTACACCTTCATCAAATTACAACAACCATACCCACCACACAAAATGCCGATCATGAGATTGCGGTCGGAAAAGAAAATGCGTAAGCATTTGTTGGAGCAGATCAAGGCACGGAAGGTGCTTGGGGCTCGTCTCGCCGAGAGCCACAAGTCAGCCGCCGATCTCCAACAACTCAACCTCGCCCCCCAACTCTTCATGTTCAAGAATATCTTCTCGGGACAGGTGCTTTACCTGCAGGTGCCCGGCTTCCACCAAAACCAAATCGACAAGCAGTTCACACGGCCCAATTGGGAAAACAGAAAGCCTAGCCGCCGGCCCGATTTGTGGCGGGTCATGTGTGTGGTGAACTTCGCCAACTATGAGTATGCGGTGGCGGCATATGAGGGCTTGGTGGCGTTGCGCCAGGCACGTGATGTGGACCAGCGGAAGGAGGCTAAGAGTATGAGACGCTTGAATGACGAGGGGAACACATGGTACGCTGGCCAGTACCGCCCGGCGTACCTGCAGGAGGCCGTTGCTGACTTGGCACACGTGATCGACGAGTTTGACTTGGAGAACACCACGGCGTTTTGGGAGTCTCTCTGGCGCAAAGGAGACGATGCTCATTGGAGAGCAGATTTGGTCGAGCATGAAAGCTTGCCTGCATACAACACAAGGTACCAGAGCGTTTTCTTGGACGAAATGAGACAGTTGGCCTTGCAGGCGTTTGCAAAGCCTGCAGAAGAACCTGTGGCTGCCGAAGAACCTGTGCCTGAAGCGGCATAATGTATATAGACTAAATTAGATTAGGTTTGGCAGTGGTGTACGGGTCTGCATTGCTCGACAGGTGTACGGGTCTGCAGTACTCGACAGGTGTACGGGTGTTAAGTGTACAGGATCCGCGAATTGTTCGATGTACCGATGTTTCGGAATCACGCGAGCTCGACTCATCTACCGCTTTCCTCCGAGTACACTCCCCATTAGGCAAATTCTCGGTCCACGCACGGCCCCCGACACATCTTAAATACAGATCGACCGTTCCGTCGTACGTTCAAGTACCCTCGGAACCGCTCTGAAATATTTTGGCGCCCTCAGACTTCCCGCTAGTCTCCGTAGTCCCTCGGAACTCTTCCCCTCGGATCTGCACTGTGGCGGCCGCAAGCGCACCCCGAAACCGCCCTCGGAACCCCATCCTAATCCCCGCTGCCCTCGAGTCCACGCAACACCCTCGAATCCCGGTGCCCGCCCTCGGCTTTGTTTCAGACTCGTATCATATCCCCAGTCACAGACCTTGCTGCGTATTCCGCTGCATATCCCTGCGCCATAGCCCTGCATCTGTATCGGGCTGCATACCTCTGGACTATATAAGGAGCCTGTTCCCCCCTCTGTTTTTACTGACTGGCGAAAAGCCCATAGGTCAGAGCCCATAGTCAGAGCCCATAGTGAGCTCCCAAAGTCAGAATTTCTGCTTGACCCCCCACTTAAGCCGTTCTGGACTCGGGTGCTGTCACAACGTCAGTGAATCCGCCAGTTAACAATCTAGATCAGCTAGTCCAATAGTATAGACTACTACTAGTCGAACGTCTAGATCAGTTAGCGCATCAGCCAAGACCACTACTGGTCTACCGAGTTACTATTCAACAGCTTAGACCAGCCCTCAAGACCCTCCGATCCCCTGTCTACTTGTCTATATTGGATATTGGGGTATTAGGATACTGACTATCGATTATTTATAGTGACTATTGATATTGATTATTGGTATTGATCATTTGTCATTTCTGACTTCATACTGATCATTGACTATTGGTTTGATTATTGATTTGATTGTTGATCACTTGTCTTTTCTGACTTCATACTGATACTGGTTTAGCTACCTACTCATTTGATTTACATTCCAATTTTTCCCTTTTGCTGCCTCCTTTCCTTGTTGAAATGGATGTGTATTACCGAAAACTCATGGGAAACGGCTCAGTGGCCTCCAAATTCAAGTTCGACAAAAAACCCTACCCGGAGACGCGAGCCGACATCCCCAAATACGAGTCTGAGAGGGTCCTTAGCCTGGCCAGCTGTGCACGGTGCCACCGCATGAAGATGCGGTGTTCTCGGACCTTGCCTCATTGTGAAAACTGCTTGAGGCGCCAGGTTCTGTGTGAGTACCGGCGAGAAGCCGGCGAGAAAACCGAACGGAATAAGAGTGAAAAGGGTGAAAAGAACGAGAGGGAAAGGAGTGAAATATGTGAAAAGAGTGAAAAGAGTGAAAAGAATGAAAAGAATGAAAGGGGCGAAAAGAATTTACATGATGGTCCCCGTATATCTATAGACATGCCGGTGACTGGAAATCCCGGTGAAACCCACCATTCCAGCTGTGTGCGGTGCTACAAGCTGAAGAAGAAATGTTCAAGGACGTTTCCGGTGTGTGATACGTGTCAAAAGGCCTGCGCAGAGTGCCAGTATGTGGAGAGGCGGCGGAAGAAGCCGAGACAGGACACGGCGGTTGGCACGGAGACCCTGGAGAACGGGAAAGCGGGTGATGGAGAGAATTCCGAAGTCAAGAGCGAGACGATGGCTGCAACTCTGGAAGAAGCCTCCACGGAGAGATCCCAACAGGCCTTCAGAAAGGGACCTTCCCGGTTTGAAGGGTCCGACGGTCCTCGCCACGAGGGCCGCGTGGAAAATGATGCTCTTGGCGCAGGCGCCTCGTCGGCGTCCCTCATTGAAGCGCTGGAAAACCACCAGGGTGATTTCGGTTCCGAAGGTGAAGCCTTCCGGAATATCGACCTCCCTGCGTATGTGCAGGCTCCCCATAACCCCCATAGCTCCCATACCTCCAATACCCACCGTGCTCAGGGCTCCATTCAAAGTTCCAAGCGCCGAGCATCCCAGCATCTGTTTTCGGTGGCTCAGAAGGTGGTTTCCTCCGCCATCCCCTCGCTGTCTGCAGGCAACCTCGAGGAGGAGTTCTTGGTTGTTCGTCCCATCAAGGATGCCAGCTTGCCGTCTCTTTTCGTGCACACGTTTTTTGCCAACTACGAGTGGAGGTACCCGTTTTTGAGCCGGCCATCGTATATCCAGAAACTCCAGGGCATATCTTTTGAAAACGAGACCTTTGTGCAGTTGGATATTTACATGGTCATGGCCATAGGGTGTCTAATCTACGATACGAACTACAACACTCGACATTATGGCGAATACTTCAGCGACTCGCTCATCGAGTCCATGGTGGATATCATCAGCTACGATATCAAGTCGGAGGAGGATCTCCATAAGGCCCACCTTTTGATTCTTCTCAGCATCTATGCCATAAACGTCAGCAACTTGAACCTAATATGGAACATTGTGGGTTTTTTGAACCGACTCATAGTGTTCATGACGGACTTTTCGGGCCGTACTGAAACTTGTATGAGGAAACGGTGTTTCTGGACCATCTTCAACCTCGACAAGGAGCTCTCGTTGGTGCTCAATAAGCTCAGCCAGTTTGTGCCGACGAAAATCATCCGTCTCGATACCCAGTTCCAGGAAACTCTCCATGATGGGGAACCAGAGGCCATTGGAACGCTTATGGCCAGTGCAGTCCAGCTCCATAAGCTCCAGGACCGCATGCTCTCGCTTAAATTGGGCTTGATGGAGAAAGACCTGGCAGTTTTGACGCAATTTTCAGCCGACTTGGAGACCTGGAGGGTGCTGATACTGCTGCTCATCCATAAGGAGTATAGCGAGCTGGCGCTTCTTCCCAACTTCATTGGGCTAGTCAACTTGGACTACTACTATTTGTTGATTGAAATGGACCAGCTTTCAGCCACGGAATCACTTCAGTTCACACTCCAGTTCTTGTCCAATTCCTTTAGTCTTTTGCTCCAGGAACTGAGTGACAAGAAACACGCCGATGCTACGTCCACCTATTCGCTTTTCTGGTTCGTCAAGTTCTTCAAGGTCATCGACTATAGCGTGGACTCGCTTCCACGGATTCTCTCCCCGGAGCTGTCGAAAGCCGACTTGAGTTTGCGCCTTAACGAGTTCAACAGCAACCTGCAGTTGATTGTGAATCTTCTTAAGTTTCTTTTGAATAACGACATAAAACCAGCTCGATTCGTGGAACGCCTTGAAACATATGTGGAGAAGTTGAAGATGATCAACTCGAAACTCTCGGCCTTCAATCCTTTGGTGGCCAGTGGAGACACCATCAAGAAAATGGGACTTGATCTTGTCAATGATTTCGTCAGTCCCAGTTAAGGTTGCTTTCGAATTTGATGGAGATCACATGATTCTAGCTACTATTCGTGACGTCATGAGGAAATATGGTCTGAATGTCCAGTTTCCATGAATCAGTCAAGGTTCTGGGAGAGTTTCGTCTACGTCATCGGAATTGACACTGCACTAAAAGTGATGACATTCAGCGATTACGTCAGTGGATTGAAATGGAACGGATTGATACTTAGTGGCCACATTCAGTGGCAACACTTCAAGTATTCCATTCAATGGATTAGAAATAGTGGATTGTCTGATTTGGAAGAATACTGAATCAGACTGGAGTTGAGCTTCTGGTTTGGAGGAAATTGATTTGAAAGACCTGCATTCGATGAAACAGTCAAGATAATTTCCTGATTTGACGGGAGCGATCAAGTTGATTTTGCCGATTTGAAAGGGATGGATCTGGATTTCCAGATTTGGAAGAAAGATTGAATTCCTGATTCGGCAATGGCCGATTCTTGATTCTAAGTATGAGTGGACCTTTCCAACTCTTATGAGATACTTGTCTGGATGAAGCTACATGCAGGATATTACTATCTGGTGGTTTCGAATCAACATTAGGGGATGACTACATCAAGAGATTAGAAGATTAGAAGACGAATCTGGTGAATTTGGTGGTGGTGGTGGTTTTGGTGGGGAGGAGTTCCTGCATGGTGTACGGGTGTGCGCCCGCGACCCAAAGCACGAAGGCAACACCGGTCACCCAATACCACCATGCCACCTAAAGCCGATTGGGACAAATACGTGGCCAACGAAGACGAGCCTGCAGACGACAAAGTGGTGCCGCTCTCGGAGGGCGACATCCAAGTGCTAAAAACGTACGGAGCCGCTCCGTATGCGGCGCAGTTGAAGCAAATTGAAAAGGACTTGAAGGCGTTTGAAGAGCGCATCAAGGAGAATATCGGCATCAAAGAGTCCGATACTGGGCTTGCTGCTCCCCACTTGTGGGACGTGATGGGCGACAAGCAGCGGATGTCGCTGGAGCAGCCTTTGCAGGTGGCCCGGTGCACCAAAATCATCGACGCCACCAGCCCTCCGCCACAGTTGGATTTCATGGAGAATGCCGATAATAAGCAAAAGTACGTGATCAACATAAAGCAGATTGCCAAGTTCGTGGTGGGGCTCGGGGAGCGGGTTTCGCCTACTGACATTGAAGAAGGCATGCGTGTTGGTGTGGATAGACACAAGTATGAGATCCAGTTGCCTTTGCCGCCCCGAATCGATCCTTCGGTGACCATGATGACGGTGGAAGATAAGCCGGATGTGACTTATGGAGATGTGGGTGGGTGCAAGGAGCAGATCGAGAAGTTGCGTGAAGTGGTGGAGCTTCCCTTGCTTTCGCCCGAACGGTTCGTCAAGCTTGGAATCGACCCTCCCAAAGGTATCTTGTTGTACGGGCCTCCAGGTACAGGAAAAACGTTATGCGCCAGAGCTGTGGCCAATAGAACGGATGCTACATTTATTCGTGTGATTGGCTCGGAGTTGGTGCAGAAGTATGTGGGAGAAGGTGCCCGAATGGTGCGGGAGTTGTTTGAAATGGCACGTACCAAGAAGGCGTGTATCATCTTCTTCGACGAAGTGGATGCCATTGGAGGAGCCCGTTTCGACGACGGTGCTGGAGGAGACAACGAGGTGCAGCGGACAATGTTGGAGTTGATTACGCAATTGGACGGCTTCGACCCCCGGGGCAACATCAAGGTGATGTTCGCCACCAACAGACCAAACACGTTGGATCCCGCCTTGTTGCGGCCTGGCCGGATTGACAGAAAGGTGGAGTTTTCGTTGCCGGATTTGGAAGGCCGGGCCAATATCTTCCGCATCCACGCCAAGACCATGAGTTGTGAGAAGGATATCCGGTGGGAGTTGATTTCCCGCCTCTGTCCCAACGCCACGGGAGCGGAGTTGCGGTCCGTGTGCACGGAAGCAGGCATGTTTGCCATCCGGGCCCGGCGCAAGATCGCCAATGAGAAGGATTTCTTGAAGGCCGTGGAGAAGGTGATCAAGGGCAACATGAAGTTCAGCTCTACGTCCGAGTACATGCAGTATAATTGAGGGCAACACAGAAGGTGCATTAGTCTTTCAGAATATAAACGGAGGCAGTCAGATGAATAAGAAGTCAGTGTGAGTTTAAAGCTGAAGTATGAATACGAAGTCAGTATAAATGACAAATTGTCAAGTAGTAGTAGTAGTAGATGAAACCGGATGGCGGAACCAGGGATCAGAGGTCAACCAGGAGTCAGGACCATGGTAGTAACCTGGATGCTCTGAATGAGTGAAGCACAAGCTGAACTGTTGATAAGGTGGGGGTGGACGGAATAAATCTGATTGACGGAATGAATCTGATTGACGGAATGAATCGGATTGACGGAATAAATCTGATTGACGGAATGAATCGGATTGACGAAATGAATCGGATTGATGGTCAGATGACTAGGCTAGTCCCACCACGATACACACCCCATGCCGTCGGTTTGACAGGACGCTATCAATGCGTACGGAGGCGCCTTGTTGGGGTTCTCCTCCAACCCCAAGGCCTCCAGACTGGATTTGGGCTTGATGTTGACAAACACCTCCTCCTCCACCCGGAACCGGATCTTCTCGTTGATATCAATGAACAACTCAGTTTCTTCATCCGGCTGCCACACCCACGCCTTGTCTGTGGGCCGAAAAGTGCACGACTCGAAAAGGTAATCCTTGGGAATGAAGATCTCGTCGAAAAACTCCATTCTGACCTTGATTCCTTCGGCAGAACAATCAGCAACGTAACCGGAGAGAATCTCGCCCACAAACGGTTTCCACACTATCATGCGGAATTGCACTTCCACGTACGACCCTCCGTCCCCCGGTTTTAGCAACCCATCCTTTATGTCCAGGATATCCAAAACTGAGATGGCGAGACCCAAGTTGGAGATCACCTTGTTGGAGTACTTCTGGTGCAACTCGTCCTTGAGCACATGATGGATCGGCGTGTTGAAGGATTGTGGGGGCACTCTTATGAGGTCCGATATTTCCGTCAAGATGAACATTTGGGTTGTATGCTATTGATGATTTGACTGGATCAGGCTGATGGTTGATTGTGGTATTCCAAACCAGAAGTTCGTTAACTGATTAGATGAACGAAACTTTAACTTGCAAGCGAATCTAGCTTCGTGAATTTTCTTTGTTGTTTCGAGAGTCTGAAAAGTAGGAGGGTTAGTGAAAGTTTGACTCGTGGATCAGGTACGAACTGACGTGTTGTTGGAGCGATGCGCGATGCCAATGCCGCACAGTTTTTGGTGATGCAGTTGGTGCGCAACACACACTTGCAGCCCGCTGCATTATGCCATGCGCTGCCAACCCCACTCCTGTCCTGAAACACCTTCTTACAGCCACAAATTCGCCACCGTAAACGCCCCCTAACCCTATATCAAGGGCATTTCCCAACATGATACTCACCCTAAATTTGGAACCACCATACTATTCCCTAGACCACCTCCAACTAATAGAAAGACTAGACCGTCACTCCACATTGATTGATGGAATGGCTACACCAGCCAAACGCAAAAACATCAAAAAATCGACCGTCAAAAGAATGCCCCAATGAAAAGAATGTACGGGACAACAAATTATTTGGTTGTAAAATAGTCGGGGGAGAGGGGGTTTATATAGGGGTTTGGGGAGGGGGCTGCGAGGTATGCATAGTGCTTCACAGGTAACAGGAAACACCTGCATATGGCACATCTCTGCGCACGCTATGCCACTCTTCTGAAACAAACACTTGGCACTGCAGAGAATGGCTCCCCAAACTGGAATGACCAAAAAGGGCATGACCAAGAAAGGAAAGATGTATACGTCCAAGTCGTCTGACCGGCGGCTTGCGGGCGGAAAGAGGCCCGAGTCTTACCTCCTTAGCGCAACGCGCACCAGCACGCTTCCGACCGCTTCGGCGCCGTGGAACCCTAGCCATTTCAGGCTATTTGTCGGAAACCTCGGGCCCGAAGCTACGGACGAGGTGTTGGCCCTGGCCTTTTCCAAATACCCCAGCGTGAGTAAGGTGCAGGTCCCCGTTGACCCGAAAACCAAGGAAAACAAGGGCTTTGGCTTCGTGGCGTTCTCGTCTCTGCAAGACTACTTAAAGGCGTTCAAGGAGATGAACGGGAAATACGTGGGCCAACGGCCGGTGCAATTGAAAAGGGCCGAAACAAAGGGGAAGAAGTAGGAAGTGGTGGAGATTGGGAGATTTTTGGGTCCGAAACCTTACCGCCGAAAAATTGCCCTATGCGGTAATTTGCCGGCCGCGAAAATTATCACCTTCGCTCCAACCATCTCTTCCCATCATCTCACCTCAGCTATATTTGGTACCATCTCAGATCCAATTCGAACATGTTTTTGGTGCAGATTGGGACGCGGCAATTGAAGCCCTCGCGGATTCTTCTCTCGCTCCGCTTCAACTCGAAGTTGCCCGAGAACTTTAACCCCCAAAACAACCTTCCTTCAGAAGGAGAATGGAAACACTTGAAACAACACATTCCTGGAGAGGGGAAACAAACTAACGAACTCAGGGACCGTATTCCTCGGTTTCCCCTTACGAAAGAAGTTGTTCCCACACTTTTGCCCCGGCCTGGAGTGCCCCGGGTAGGCCCCAATATGTCGTTTCGTCAAGTGATCCAGATTTTGAAGCGGAAAACGGCGCCCGAACTCCTCTACGAGTCCGAACCACACCGGCTCTATTTTCTTGCTTGTTTCTGCTGTGCGGTGGTGTTTGCGGTATACGGATGTGTGCTTTTGGAGTTCTCGTATTTCAACGCCACCAAAAACTACAACGAAAACGTGACCGAGGAGAGCGAGCCCATCCGGAAACGGCAATGGGCCATTGATTTGATCAAGTACGCTTCTTTGGGTGGAATTGCGTGGTTCGCAGCTTACCATTTCATCACGTTCCCTTCCCGATTGGTGCGCCGCATGTGGTATCTTCCGGGACCTGTGGAACACATCAAGTTCACGTCGTATCCGCTTTTCCCCGGACAAGCTACTCCCGTGTACACGGTTCCATTGCAAAATTTGACCAGAAGACACACTGCCAGGGTATGGACGGGAAAAGGGTTCTACGGGACTGCAGACAAGTCGCTCTTTTTCTTTGTTTTGAAAGAGTCTGGGCAGAACAAGTCGTGGATTGTGGACCGCAGGGGTTTCTTCTGGTCGGATGGACGTGTCTTTGACCTTCTTTTCGGCAAAGAAACCATTACTGTAGCCGAAGCAGGTATTCCTTACGATGAGCAAATTGGCATTGTGAACCGAGAAGTGCAGAAAAAGAAGAAGGAGTTGCGGAAGAAACACGGCATATTTTACCTGTGGAAATTGGGAGCAGCTGAGGCCAAAAAGGATATGGCTACCGTTACGAGTTATGTGAAGGAATTGACCAAGAACAAGGGTCTTCCCAAGGGCAAGGCCCAGGAAGGTGGTCAAAAGAAGGGCGAGAAAACCGAAGGAAAATGAGGCACTGGAAGAAAAATTTAGAGAGACTTTTGAAGCGGACTCAAACCTAAAGAGGGAAAAGTGAAAGAGGAGTCTTGCCTTGATTTCTGAAACCACCATTGTTATCATTGTTTGCTGACTCAGAAATTTGGTGCTTCAAAATATCTTGAGTTTCTGTTTCTAAGCACAGTGCATGGCAATAGAGTCTAAGATTCAAGAGGAAGTTCGTGGACAGCATTTCCTATGTTTCATTTGGGCGTCTGACCCTTGTCGTCTATACCCGGAATGAGTGCATTCCATAGCCCTGTCATCGAGAGACGTGGTCGAGCTGAGTCACAAGAGACTCCCAGAGACTTTGAGACTCCCAAAAGACTTCGAAGAAAGGGAGTTCCCAAAATTGGCGACTTCCAGAACCCGATAAAAGAGATGCAACACATCAAGAGATTGGTTCAATTCCGTGGACCATGCTTGTATACAAAATCCAAACGGAGCTAGAACGAATCCTTGCAAAGAAGACACATGCAGGTTTAACCGGTGTGTTTTTCTTGGTGTTTCCATATTTTTCTTGAGCTTCGTTTTTCCCCGGTTGAGGTCTATGATTTTGCTTCTTGCGCTTCCTGCTTATGGAGATGGAAACTCAGTCCTGTTTCTTGGCCGTCTGGTTTTTGATTGGTCAGTCATAATCCTGTCTCATAGGCAAAACTACAGTTTTCACCGCAGACTTTGCCGTTTTCTCATAATACCAAAGATAGAGGTCCTCCTGTATATAGTCTTGTAAGTGTTGATGTAGATAGCATCAAAGTAATGATCAATGTGCTCTTCACTCAAAACTACTTCTGCTTTGAAAACAATCTTGATATATTGGACTAAGCTATGGGTCAAAGTGTTCTAAACTGCGATTCGGGCTCACTTATGGAAGGGTAAAAGAACTTGCCTGTTCTGCAGATGGCTGTGGCCATATAGTCCCAGTACTTGACCTTCTGGGCCCACACGTCTTTGTTCATGTTCCCGAGGAGAAACTGGGCACATGACGGGCCCCCTGTGGTTCTCGACGGGAAGTCCAAGGGCGTTTTTCACCTTAAGGAATTCAGAACAGGCTGCCATGTCATTTGCCTCTTGACCATGTGGACGTGTTGTTCAGAGTTCTTTTTTGTTGGGCCCTGTTCATTTTGTCCTTGATTTCAGCCTTGTTCCTGTTCATTTTGTCCTTGATAATGTTCATTTTGACCTTAAATTGGGGTCTGGTTTAAACCTTGACCGTGTCCATTTTCACTTTGGGTCAGGTTCTGTCCTTGAACTTGGGTCAGGTTCTGGCCTTGACTTGGGTTCAATTTTGGACCTTGTCCTTGACCTGGAGTCTGTCCAGCTGGGCCTTGTCCTTGACCTGGAGTTTGTCCAGCTGGACCTTGTCCTTGACCTGGAGTTTGTCCAGCTGGACCTTGTTCTTGACCTGGAGTTTGTCCAGCTGGGCCTTGTCCTTGACCTGGAGTCTGTCCAGCTGGGCCTTGTCCTTGACCTGGAGTCTGTCCAGCTGGACCTTGTCCTTGACCTGGAGTCTGTCCTTGACCTGGAGTCTGTCCAGCTGGGCCTTGTCCTTGACCTGGGATTTGTCCTTGACCTGGAGTTTGTCCTTGACCCGGAGTTTGACCTGGAATTTGGGTCAGGTTTTGTCCTTGTCCTTGTCCGTCGAACTGGCCCTGACCAGGTTCAGCTTGGCCAGATTCAGCTTGGCTTGGATCGGTTTGGCTTGGATCGGTTTGACCTGGACCTTCGCTTTCACTTGGACCCTGGGGTTGACCTTGACCCTGGGGTTGACCCTGGCCTGGACCACCGGGAGCTTGACCTGGACCACCGGGAGCTTGACCTGGACCACCGGGACCTTGACCTGGACCACCGGGGCCTTGACCTGGACCACCGGGACCTTGACCTGGACCACCGGGACCTTGACCTGGACCTTGATCTTGACCGTCACCTAAACCGTCACCTAGACCTTGGCCTAGACCGCCCAAATCGCCCAAATTGCCCAAATCACCCAAATCACCCAAATCACCCAAATCGCCTAGACCGCCTAAACCGACACCTTGGTCCTGGCCCTGGCTGTTCCCCTCTGGCGAAAACATGGAAGAGTCTTGCTTCTCAGGAGCAAACTCACTCTCCAATTGGTCGGGGCTTGTATTTTGGCCATTCTGGGGACCACTGGGGCCTTCGTTGGGAGAGAAGACATCGCCCGAATTGCCGGAGTCGTCACCGGGGGACATGATCGAGCCATCGGCTCTTCTAGCAAGACTAGACACGGCCTTGACCGATCCGGTGGGCATGGCCAACACAGCAGAAGCAACGAGGAATAAGGTGGAGTATTGCATTGTGAGTAGAAGTGGCGGGAATTTATAGTAGTTGTAGTAGTAGTAGTAGAAGTAGTTGTTGTAGTTGTAGAAGTAGTTGTTGTAGTTCTTGTAGTTGCAGCTGTAGTTGTTGTAGTTCTTGTAGTTGCAGCTGTAGTTGTAGTTGTGGTTCTTGTAGTTGTGGTTGTGGTGGTTGTATGAGAAAGTAAAAAGTAAGGAGTAGGGAAGGGAAATCAGGGCCCTTTTATAGTTTTTCCCCTGGCTGTAAAAGTCTGTATATATTGCACATTCCTGTCTGTGCGTGGCTGTAAAAGTCTGTCTGTACCCCTGTATCCCTGCACGCGAGTGGCAGAGCCCCTTCTGTATGGCCATTCTTGGGTCTAGGCTTCCTTGGGCCTGGAAGTTTGGGGTTAGGTGGAGAAGGCGGCAGATGACGGAAAATGACGCAAGATGAAACAAGGCTTGAATAAGACAAAGACAATGTAAGGGGAGTGTGGCCGCAGCTCCAGTTGCAGTCGCAGTTTCAGTTGCAGCCGTACACCCCTAAGCTTGCAGCTGCGCGCACTCTAAATGCGTAATGACGCAACTGCCCAATGCTTATTTGAAACAGCCAACGTGGAGTGAAACATACATCGAGTGAAACAGTTTGTCCTACGGTCTGGGTCTCCTGCTATATGCAGGGATATATATAGTTTGGAGTTTATACACTAGACAGAACACTAGACAAAACACTAGACACTGGACAAGACAAGACATTACACAAGGCACTGGACACTACACAAGACACTGGACAAGACAAGACAAGACACTAGATACTGGACAAGACAAGACATTAGACAAGACACTGGACACTACACAAGATACTGGATAAGACACTGGACAAGACACTAGAAAAAACACTACACAAGATACTAGACAAGACACTAGACAAGACACTAGAAAAACACTAGACAAAACACTAGAAAAACACTAGACAAGACAATAGACAAAACACTAGAAATACACTAGACAAGACACTAGAAAAACACTAGAAAAACACTAGAAAAACACTAGACAAGACACTAGAAAAACACTAGAAAGACACTAGACAAAACACTAGACCTTACCGTACACCACCCTAACATTATCATACGTGGTTACAAATGTGAAACAACTATACACAGGAAATTCTAGCAGCCCCTACCAGACTCTAGAAGATCTAGCGATATGAATTGGGGCTTGGACAAATACGTCATCTGTCTAGATCTGGTGACTTCTTTTTGACTCGGTTCGGACCGGTATGTAGGCGAAGCTAATGCATACTGTAAGGGGTACATAAACGGATTGTGTCATAGTGCGTTGGAGATGGAATGTGTGGATTGTATGAGCACTTAGTCTATGTAAGACATGTCCAAGTCCTGTATGCTGCCGATCGATTTGTTGTCTGATTGTCTAATTGTTGTCTAAGACTTGTCATTTCTGTCTGTCCTTTCTTTGTCCTTTCTCAGTCTTTCTCAGTTCTTTCTCAGTCTTTCTCAGTCTTTCTCAGTCTTTCTCAGTCTTTCTCAGTCCTTTCTCAGTCCTTTCTCAGTACTTTCTCAGTCCTTTGTCTAACACCGCAACTCTTATTTTCTGCCCCCTAATATATCTGTACATTTCCATTCTTGTCCCGACCAGTGTCCTAAGCCCCGCATCTTGCATACGGGACGCACACCGGACGCATTCCACACCGACAGCCTGCATACACGCCCGTCCCGACTCCATCGCGCGTCATACCCCGTTGCATCATCTTTAAACAATCGAGACCCGGCTTAAAAGTCCTTTGCTTCGAGACCCCCAAGCGCGCAATCTCCTTAATTAAAGGTACATCAACAATGTGTTTTCCGCAAGAACAATTCACTCCTAACCAATTCACTCCTAACCAACTCACCCCTAACCAACTCACTCACTTCCCAATTCACCCCTAACCAGCTCCACAGAATCCACACCGCAAGTGCAGGCCTGGACTCGGCCAACGTCCTTGATGCTTCGGTTAGGCGGATGCCATGAAACAGCATATTCTGATACCCTTCAGATTTCCAAATGGACGTGCCAAAACTATACCGCCGACTGCATCCACACCACACCCTGAATGACTATATGACTTAACAACGTGCCTATTCCGTGTGGCCCAAATACCACCATTTGCTTCTGAAAAGCGTGTAAAACCGGCTTCTTTCAAGGTATTGAATCGGGGAGGGGTATATGCACTACCACGTTTTTGAAGAAGTCAGTCCAGGTAATTGGCGAATATCATTACCAGCATACTGATTAATATTGGTGGGCTGGAGTGGGGTGTCATCTTGGGGCGTCCTCGTTTGGTGGTGAATATGTTTTTGGAGGTGTTCTAGCGGGTGTTTGTCGTGATATTGAGGTGAGGCTTCATAGGACTAGAGTCACGTGAGTGGCTGCGTCCCGGAGAATCAGCAAGAGCTTTTCCCAACACTCTCTGTGGAGGTTTGTCTTCAAAATCTGTATCTTGGAACTTAGTGGGGTTCTCTCGCTAGAAGATTGGAGAAATGTAATTTCAAAACAACAAGTCAATCAACAATCAAGAAATCAACAATCAAGAAATCAACAATCAAGAAATCAACAATCAAGAAATCAACAATCAAGAAATCAACAATCAAGAAATTAACAATCAAGAAACCAACAATCAAGAAATCAACAATCAAGAAATCAAGAATCAAGAAATTAACAATCAAGAAATCAACAATCATACTGCTTGTCACGATTTAAATCCAAATATTCATTTAAGTCGACCCGGTAATTTGGTTCAACTTCCTGCACCACCCAATCTATAGTGACTCGGGTGGCGTAATTCGAGCACCACTTCAAGCGTGTGATTGCAACTAGTTCAGAATTGAACTTCCACCATTGTTTGCGATGGTGAATTGCATAGAGCTGGCCATACACTATGACATCCTCAGACTTCTTGGAACATCAACTTAGATCTTCAATCCAAGTTAGCTAACATCATGATTGGTCCAAGCTTGAGGGAAGTCAATTGACATTTCAGTTCATAATTGAGGTCTATATTGAGCAATGAAGGTCCTCAATGGTTGGCAGTATCCATTGCTTCGTGAGGAGCGGCAAAGTCTAGAGATTTCGGCCCAACAAGGAAAATACTCGAACAGATTTCGGCCCAACAAGAAAAATACTCGAACAGATTTCGGCCCAACAAGGAAAAGATACAGGTTTAGCAGCCAAATACCTAAACCAGGTTTAGCAATCAAGTAACAGCTAAATCAGATTTAGCAGCCACCAAGGAAAACACCTAAATCAGATTTAACATCCAAAGGCCTAAACCAGATTTAACATCCAAAGATCTAAACCAGAATTCACATCCAAAGGCCTAAACCAGAATTCACATCCAAAGATCTAAACCAGAATTCACATCCAAAGATCTAAACCAGAATTCACATCCAAAGATCTAAACCAGATTTAACATCCAAAGATCTAAACCAGAATCCAAAGCTGGCTAGCACAAAGCTGTTGAGAGTTATAAAATACACACCCGTATTCTGGAACGGTTATCAGGTTAATTTCCAACAATTCCCTTAAGTGTGAAACTCTAGTCATCATCTTAATCATGTATATTAGGATCTGTCTCCAAAATTAGACTCCGAGATCCTTATTCTCAATTTCTGTCCTCCTACCATAGATGCTCGTCCCTTATAGACTCATCTGTCCCGGTCCTCCGTCTACTACTCCCATTGTCTCTGCAAGCCAATGGCCAAATCTAGACGAGACCAGACGAGAGCCAGCCAAGAACTGGACGAGAACTTTGCCCTTTGTTTCATCTGTAAACAATCACTTAAGCATGCAGTACACTCATATGGGCTGATCCATTCATCCCATGCAGCACACTCATGCATACTAATGTCTCAAGTCCAACAAATATACATGATTAAGATGATGACTAGAGTTTCACACTTCAGGGAATTGTTGGAACTTAACCTGATAACCGTTCCAGAATACGGGAGTGTATTTTATAACTCTCAACACTTTCGGTAATCACTCCTCCACCACCAACTCTCCTGCTTTTCTGACAAGTCACACGCTTCGTACTTACTAAAAAATGCTACGGAAAGGATTTGAAATAAGCTTTTTATGTTAATAACACGACCTTTTGAATTATTGGTTTCTTGCATTTCTAGTGTGCTTACATCATTTACAGTATTTCTTTAACCATTCACCCCTGAGCGATGAAACATCTCAAACGACACATTAAACAAACCAGTAATTCAAAATTCCGTACCCTTCCAGTTCCTGTTGGTTTTGAGCCCTGACCAATATTGTAACACTCCTAAATACAGTGTTTTTGAAAATAATCAAACCAACGTGGCAAAATATTTTGTACTCCTTCGTACAGTCTTTCAAACCAAATGTTCACACCAACTTTTAGAATTCAATGTGATGAAATGTTGAATCTGGAGGATTGCCTCATAAGTAGTAGATTTGGGGTCATTTGGGAGACATTTGGAGTCATTTGGAGACATTTGGGGTCATTTGGGGTCATTCGGGAGACATTTGGGGTCATTTGGGTCATTCGGGAGACATTTGGGAGACATTTGGAAGTCTTTTCATAGGTCAAAGCGGACGGAATGGAGTTAAAGGGGTACTAAACTCTTTAATTATTGGTTTGTTTAATTTTACTGGTGTGGTTTGGATCGTTTTATCGCACTGGTTTGAATAGTTTTCAAAAACACTGTACACGACAATCTGGATTTAGCATTTCATCACATTAAATTTAAATAAAGTTGGTGCATTACCATTTTGTTTGAAAGACTGCAAAAAAATACGAACCTTCTTGAATCTTTGGTTTGTTTACAGCCTTTAAAGCAATTCAAGCCCGCCAATAAAATGATTCAAACCAAACTAGCAAAATTAAACAAACCAATATTTCAAAAGTTTCCAGTTCAATTGCGTCCGCTTTGACCCTTGACTATTGAAAGATCCCAAATGACCTCGAGTGGACTGCATATAAGAAAACCATCCAGAATCAACATTTCATCAAATTGAATTCTAGTGAAATTTGTGTGAATATTTGGTATGAAAGACTGCAAAGCATTACGGAACATTTTGCTGCGTTGGTTGAATAATCCACTCCAGTTCTGTCCTGTTCGTTTTAGCCTTGACTGGTACTACAAGACCAAAATGTAGATACAGTGTTTTTGAAAACTATTCAAACCAGCACGATAAAACAATTCAACAACACTAGCAAATTAAACAAACCAATCATTCAAAAAGTATCGTACGCCTTCCCGTTCAGTTCCTTTCGGTTTTGAGCCCTGACTAATATTTCAAGACTCCTAGATTTATTAACTATTAGACAATCATCCAGAGTTAACTTTTCATCACATTGAATTTTGATTAAAGTTGGTGTGAAACATTACCATTTGGCTTGAAAGAGTGTACGGAGGATTGCGAAACATTTTGTCGTTTTCGTTTGAACAGTTTCAAAAAACACTATATGACGCAAACCTCCAGATTCAAGATTTAAGAATATCGAATTTTATTGAAGTTGGTGTAAAACATTACGCCATGGTTTGAAGACTGTGAGGGGTACGAATCTTTTTGAATCATTGGTTTGTATACAGTGTTTTTGAAAACTATTCAAACCAGGACCACAGAATGTTTCGTACTCCTTCGTACAGTCTTTCAAAGGAAATGCTCACACCAACTTTTAGAATTCAATGTGATGAAATGTTGAATCTCGAGGATTGCCTAATATGTAGTAGATTTGGGGTCATTTGGGAGACATTTGGGGTCATTTGGGGTCATTTGGGGTCATTCGGGAGACATTTGGGGTCAATTGGGGTCATTTGGAAGTCTTTTCATAAGGTCAAAACGGAAGGAATGGAGTTAAAGGGGTACTAAACTCTTTATTTATTGGTTTGTTTAATTTTGCTGGTGTGGTTTGAAGCTTTTTGAATCATTGGTTTGTTTAATTTTCGTTAGTTTGAATAGTTTTGCTGTGCGGGTTTGAATAGTTTTGAAAAACACTGTATGACAAAAAATGCTAAGGATCAAGAATTTGAAATAAGCGGTTTATGTAAAGTTTTAATTAAATATTCAAAACACTAACTTTTTGAATTATTGGTTTCTTTAATATTGGTAGTGTGGTTTGAAACTTTTCATCCTGTGGTTTGAAACTTTTCATCCTGTGGATTTGAAACTTTGATTGTGTGGGTTTGAATTGTTTTGAAAACCATTGTAGTGTGTAATGGTAGTGTGTAATGGTACAGTGTTTTTCGAAATTATTCAAACCAATGTGGGAAAATGTTTCGTACTCCTTCTCATAGTCTTTCAAACCAAATGCTCACAC
>NKZA01000173.1:0-35577 GCA_002374405.1 Metschnikowia cubensis | reverse complement strand
ACTGAGAGTCTGAAGGCGTAGAGACGGAGAGTTGAAAGTCTGGGGTCTGGATCCTAAGAATCGTGAAAGTCTGAGAGTCTGAGAGTCTGAGAGGGGAACTGAATACTTTAGTCGAGGCTTGGGAATTCTGTGGAATCAAGAGTGGAATAAAGTGAGGTGGGGAAGGAGTTGGAAAAATGGGGCGAGGAACAAAAAGGCTCATATAGAGCGAGCCCCGACTACAAAAACGAAATTCCTATTCGGGAGCATTCACAAAAAAGAGGTTTCATGCTGAAAAAGTTATATCCCAGCCTCACTGGCCTGTATGGAAAGCGAGCCCATACCACTTTTTCGAACTGCCCACCAAAGAAACAGCCAGAAGACCCAATATAGAGCCGAAATGCTGCCCAGGGTAAACCATGAGCCAGCAGATGCGGAGTTAGCTTTTGGCATAATTACGGGACCCTGAAACGTGTTTCAATGCACGTTTTTCCGTGACCTGCAATGATTTAGGAGTTGCAGGGAAAGTAGATTTGTGATTTGTGGTATTTTGAAACACCCTAGTCTGTGGCATGCGCGCACTTTCAGCTGGACTAGCCAGACGACTAGATACAAATACGGGGGTATTAAGGCTAGAATCATGTTTAATATCTAACCCGGTCGGGTATCTGCCCCTGGCTAGACTTTTAGGGGGAAAGCTTGGACTGGGTGCAAATTCCTGCACATACCTACCGGTGGTGTACGGGTGTTTCGAAAATAGGCCTAGATATATGCTTTATGGCACCAGCTCTTGAAAAATAGACCGGTTGTTGCATGTCTATTGGGAATTGCACTAAAGAAGACGTTCTGGGCCAGGACATTCAAAAACATTTGGATGTTATATGGATATGCCTGCATATAACCACACCCATACAACAAAACGGTTTGTCTGGCGCCGCATTTACATTGATACTTAAGCGAAGCCAGGAGTCAAATGGTACTCCTTTTGGCTTTTTGGGGGGTCAGAACCATGTTGTGGTTTAAATTAGATCTACATTGGTAGGTGCACTACCGAGGTAGATTTCAGCCCAACTTCATTTCACGAAGTATAGTCTTTTCCAAAACTGTTCACTACCGCAGCCAACCTAACCTCAAAGTCTAGATCAAGTCTTACATCACATNAAAACTGTTCACTACCGCAGCCAACCTAACCTCAAAGTCTAGATCAAGTCTTACATCACATTCGGGATCTTCAATTAGTAACATTCCACAAAATCAACAAAATCACGCCGGGAATTGAGCTTAGATCAATTGCATCCCCATATTTGAGAGGACAAATAGTCCTTTTTTGTAGAGACAACAAAGTGTCAGTTATGAGTTCCGTAAAGAAACTGGTCATCGAGATCTATAGCCCACACTGCCTTAATTTAGTCATGCTCCGTAGCTGCACTCATGTTCCTGTCATATTCCGTCGGTTCTCAAATGACACTAGCACAATTAAACAAATCAAGGATATAAAAGTTACGTACCCATTCCAGTCAGTTCTGTCCGTTCTAGCCTTGTTTGGTACGACAAGATCCTAAATGTAGTACAAATGGCCCAAACCTCCAGATTTTAGATTTTAGAATATTGAATTCAAGGCTGATATGAAACCATTACGATATTTGGCTTGAAGGAGTGTGTGAAGGGGTACGAAAGTTTTTGCATTATTGATTTGTTTAATTCGCTGCGTTAGAAAAGCACTGTACAGTGGTTTTATAACTGATCATAATTATGGATTAATATTAACATTAGCTATAAGTAGTGTAGGAGTATTTGGTACATTATTAGCAGGATGATCTGCTAATAGTAAATAAAGACTACTCAAACCGCACGACAAAATGTGTCCAGTGCCACAAAAAATTTCGAACCAAGAAGATAGAATCATTCAAATCAGTGCGATGAAACGATTCAAACGAATCATTCAAAACTTTTCGATCCCTCTCCAGTTCCTTCCATCCGTTCTAGGCCTTCACTGGTACTGTTAGACTCCCAAATGACCCCAAATGTAGTACATACACTGTTTTTCGAAACTATTCAAACCCGCACGATAAAAAGATTCAAACCACACTAGCAAAGCAAACCAATAATTTACAGTATTTTTGAAAACCATTCAAACCAACACAGCAAAATGTTTCGTACTCCTCTGCACAATCTTTCAAACCAAATGTTCACACCAACTTTCATTACAATTCAAGATTCTGAAAGGTTGAATCTGGACGATTGCCTTGTATAATAGATTTAGGAGTCTTGCAATATTCATCAAGGGTTAAGACGAAAGGAACTGAAGTGAGACGGGTAGGAAACTCTAAAATTTTGGTTTGTATAATTTGCCAATGTGGTTTGAATTGTTTATCGTGCGGGTTTGAATAGTTTCCAAAAACACTGTAAGTTTCGTAGGACTTCAGTTCCGTCCGTCTTAACCCGTGATGAATATGGAAAGACTCCTAAATGACTTCGAATGTACTGCATATAAGACAATTCTTCAAATCTAATATTCCAGAATCTTGAATTCTTATGAAAGTTGGTGTGAACATTTGGCTTTAAAGCCTGTGCGAAGGAGTACGAAACATTTTGCTGCGCTGGTTTGAATAGTTTTGAAAAGCACTGTATAAGATAATCCTCTAGATTTAAGATTTCAGAACATTGAATTCTGATGAAAGTGATGTAAAACATTACCATTTGCTTTGAAAGATTGTGCGAAGGCATACGAACATTTTTGAATGATTGGTTTGTATAATTTGCTAGTGTGGTTTGAATCTTTTTATCGTGCGGGTTTGAATAGTTTTGAAAAGCACTGTACTCAAACCGCACGACAAATGTGTCCAGTGTTTCAAAACGATCCAAACCAGCGGATAAAGCTACAGTGTTTTTGAAAACTATTCAAACCAACACAGCAAAATGTTTCGTACTCTTTCGCCCAATCTTTCAAACCAAATGGTGAATGCTTCACGCCAGATTTAATAAAATTCAATGTGGAGAAAAGTTGATCTGATGATTGTTTTATATAAATTCAGGAGTGTTGCAATATTAGCCAAGGCTCAAAACGGACGCATTTGAACTGGAAGGGGTACGAAACTCTTTCAATTATTGGTTTGAAACATTTTTCTAGTGTGGTTTGAATCTTTTATCGTGTGGGTTTGAATCTTTTATTGTGTGGGTTTGAATAGTTTTGAAGAACACTGTATTCAAACCAGCGGATAAAACTATTCAAACCAATAATTAAAAGAGTTTATAACCCTGCGCACAGTCTTTCAAAGCAAATGGTACACTGTTTTTGAAAACTATTCAAACCAGCGCACCAAAATGTTTCGTACTCCTTCGCACAGTCTTTCAAACCAAATGTTTCACACCAACTTTCATTAGAATTCAATGTGATAAAATGTTGAATCTGGACGACTGCCTTATATGTAGTACATTTGGGGTCATTTGGGGGTCTTGCAATATTCATCAAGAGTCAAGACGGATGGAACTGGAGTGAAAGGGGTGCGAAACTCTTTCAATTATTGGTTTGAAACATTTTGCTAGTGCGGTTTGAATCGTTTTATCGCACTGGTTTGAATAGTTTTCAAAAACAGTGTACCATTTGCTTTGAAAGACTGTGCGCAGGGTTATAAACTCTTTTAATTATTGGTTTGAAACATTTTGCTAGTGCGGTTTGAATCGTTTTATCGCACTGGTTTGAATAGTTTTGAAAAACACTGTAATGTTTTACATCACTTTCATTAGAATTTAATATTCAGAAATGTAAATCTTGAGAATTGCCTCATATGCACTACAATTTGGAGACATTTGGAAGTCTTACAGTGCCAATGAAGGGCTAGAATGGAGAAACTCTCTAAATTATTGGTTTGTATAATTTGCTAGTGTGGTTTGAATTTTTTATCTTGCGGGTATGAATAGTTTCGAAAAACACTGTATTGAAAGACTCCCAAACGTCTCCCGAATGTAGTATGTACAGTGCTTTTCAAAACTATTCAAATCAGCACAGAAAAATGTCTCGTACTCCTTCGCTCAGTCTTTCAAACTAAATGTTCACACCAACTTTCATTAGATTTCAAGATTGTGAATTGTTGAATGTGGAGGATTGTCTTATATGTATTAAATTCAGGAGTTTTGCAATATTCGTCACGGCTCAAAACCGGCTCAAACCGAAAGGAAGAACTGGAAGGGTACGATACTTTTTGAATTATTGGTTTGTTTAATTTGCTAGTGTGATTTGAATCTTTTTATCGTGCGGGTTTGAATAGTTTCGAAAAACACTGTATAAGGAAAATCATCCAGATTTAATCTTTCATCACATTGAATTTTCAATAAAGTTGGTGTGAAGCATTACGCCATTTGGTTTGAAAGACTGCGAAAAATTTCGAGACATGTCGTCTGGCTGGTTTGAATAGTTATGAAAAGCACTGTACAGTGTTTGTCATACAGTGTTTTTGAAAACTATTCAAACCAGCGCTATAAAACAATTCAAACCACACTAACAAATTAAACAAACCAATCATTCAAAAAGCCTCGTACGCCTTTCACTCCAGTTCCTTTCTGTTTTGAGCCTTGACTAATATTGCAAGGCTCCTAAATTTATCACATATAAGACAATCATCCAGGTTCAACATTTTAGAATCTTGAATTCTCTTATAGCTGGTGTGAAGCATTGCCCATTTGATTTTAAAGTTTGTGCGAAGGAGTAGGAAACATTTTGCCAAGGGTTCGAACTGGTTTGACGTACTGGTTTGAACCATTCTATTTTCTTGGTTCGAAACATTTTGTGGCGCTGGTTCAAATAGTTTTCAAAAACACTCCAAAATGATAATGTTTTACACCACTTTCATTAGAATTCAATATTCTGAAATGTAAATCTTGGGAATTTCCTCATATCCACTACAATTTGGAGACATTTGGAAGTCTTACAGTACCAGAGAAGGGCTAGAACGGACGACGGACTGGGACGGACTAAACTGGAGGGGGTTCGAAGTATTTTGTCGGGCCAGTTTGAACCATTTTGTGCCGCTGGTCTGAATCGTTTTCATAACACTATACTCCTTCGCCCAGTCCTTCAAACCAAAAGGCAATTTTCTACACCAACCTTGATTAGAATTCAATATTCAGAAATGTAAATCTTGAGAATTGCCTCATATGTACAGTGTTTTTCGAAACTATTCAAACCAGCGAGACAAAATGGTTCGTACCACTTCGCAGTCTCTCAAACCATATGGTAATGTTTCACACCAACTTTAATCACAATTCAATGTGATGAAAAGTTAAATCTGGATGATTGTCTAATGAGTTATAAATTTAGGAGCCCTGCAATATTAGTCGAAGCTCAAATCCGGCTGAAATCCGGCTAAAAACTGAAAGGAACTGAAAGGAACGCGTACGATACTTTTTGAATGATGGTTTGTTTAATTTGCTAGTGTCATTTGAATTGTTTAATTCGCTGGTTTGAATAGTTTTCAAAAACACTGTATACAACAAGAATTGGAGTCGCTTGATATGACCAAGAAATCTCTGCTGCCACCGTTACCCACGAGAGAAGTTGCCAAAAATTCAAAGTTCATCAACTTGAACCCTGAGAGAATCAGCGACATTCTCGAGCTCATATACAATTACATTGAGCTGTCGTTTGTCTACAACGAGGGACTTCCAGATGTGAGCCACTGTGTAAAGTGTTACAGTGTTTTTGAAAACTATTCAAACCAACTCGATAAAACGATTCAAACCATACTAGCAAAATAAACGAACTAATAATTTAAAGAGTTTCGTACGCCTTGTAGTTCAGTTCCTTTCGGTTTGAACCTTGACTAACATTGCAAGGCTCCTAAATTTATTACCCATTAGACAGTCATCCAGATTCAACATATCAAATAGTAAATTTTGATGAAAGTTGGTGTGAACATTTGGTTTGAAAGTTTGTGCGGAGGAGTCCGAAACATTTTGTCGCTTTGGTTTGAATAGTTTTCAAAAACACTGTAAAAAATGCAAACCTGCACTATAAAAAATTCAAACCACACTAGCGAATTAAACAAACCAATCATTCTAAAAGTTACTATTTTTAATATCTAATGAAGACTTCACATAAACCGCTTTTTTCAAGTCCTTGATCCTTAGCATTTTTTTAGTCCTAAGTAAACTTTGACTTATCAGTTTGTTTAATTTGCTAGTGTGATTTGAAAATTTTGCTGTGCTTATTTGAATAGTTACAGTGATTTTGAAAACCATTCAAACCAACACAGCAAAATGTTTCGTACTCTTTCCCCAATGTTTCAAACCAAATGTTCACACCAACTTTCCTTAGAATTCAAGATTCTGAAAGGTTGAATCTGGACGATTGCCTTATATGTAATAGATTTAGGAGTCTTTCAATATAGTCAAGGCTCAAAACCGAGAGGAACTGAACTGGAAGGGGTACGAAACTCTTTATATTATTGGTTTGTATAAGTTGCTAGTGTTTTGAATCTTTTTATCGTGCGGGTTTGAATAGTTTCGAAAAACACTGTATGAAAAAAACTGTACATTTGGGAGTCTTACAGTACAATGTTTTTCAAAACTTCAAATGAGGGCGATAAACAATTCAAACCTCACTAGCAAAATGAAGTATACAGTGTTTTTTGAAATTATTCAAACCAAAGCCACATTGTTTCGTACTCCTTCGCATAGTCTTGCTCACACCAACTTTCATTAGAATTCACTATTTGAAAAGTTGAATCTGGAGGATGGCTTATATGCAGTACCGTTGGGATCATTTGGGAGTCTTTCCATATTCATCAAGGGTCAAAATAGATGGAACTGGAGTGAAAGGGGTACGATACTTTTATGTTTGTATAATTTGCTAGTGTCGTTTGCATTGTTTTATGGTAGTTATGCTCTGACAACAGATTAATGACTTCTTGTTTATGAATAGGATAACCCCCAAGCCGACGTTAAATACTACATTCATATGCAAATGAATGGTTTGAATAGTTTTCAAAAACACTGTACCAATCATTCAAAAAGTTTCTTAACCCTTCGCACAGTCTTTCAAGTAAATGGCGTAATGTTTTACACCAACTTTCATCAGAATTCAATGTTTGGAAATCTTAAATCTGGAGGATTGCCTCATGTACCACATTTGAAAGTCTTACAGCACCAGTGAAGGGCTGGGACGGACGGAACTGAAGTGGAGGTATGAAACGTTTTGAATCATTGGTTTGAATCTTTTGTCGCACTGGTTTGGATCATTCTAACATTTAGTGGGGCTGGTCTGTATAGTTTTGAAACACTAGTAATAATGAATTAGTGTTAATGGTCTAGCGTTACCAAACAGGCTAACAGGATACAGTATTTTGAATACTATTCCACACCGCAGCCATATGTTCAAGCCAGAGTATCGACTACCACCACATACAGTGTTTTTCGAAACTATTTAAACCAATGCGGCACAATTAAACAAACCAAAGATTCAAAAAGGTTCGTAACCGTTCACCCAGTCTTTCAAACCATGGCATAATAGTTTCACACCATCTTTCATTAGAATCATTATTCTGAAATGTAAATCTTGACCATTGCCTCATATGCAGGATATTTATGAGTCTTCCAATACAGTTTTTTTCGAAACTATTTAAACCAATGCGGCACAATGTTTCATACTCCCCAAATTGTAATGTTTCACAGCAACTTTCGTTAGAATTCACTATCCTGAAATGTTAAAGCTGGAGGATTGTCTTATATGCAGTGCATTTGAGAACATTCGGGAGTATTTTAATATCAAGGGTCAGAACTGACGGAACTAGAGTGAAAGAGGTCCGAAACTCTTTCTTTTATTGGTTTGTTTAATTTTGATAGAGTGGTTTGAATAGTTTTGAAAAACACTGTACCAATGAAGGGCTAAGACGGACGGAATTGAACTGGAGAGGTATGAAACGTTTTCAAAGATTGGTCTGTCTAATTTTGCTAGTGTGGTTTGAATCTTTTATCGTGTGGGTTTGAATAGTTTTGAAGAACACTGTACCACCATCCATGTTGGTCGTCTCTATGCAGTGTCCAAGTGCTTTTTTCGTCGCCACACGGCCACAACCTCATGACCACCACACAAGCCACAACCTTAGAATCAGAACATGGCCAAATGAAAAGAGCCAAGATCAAAGATTCAATGAGAATACTAGGGATTGGATTCCAGTGGCTATCACAAAGTGAAACAAACCGATAATTGAAGCTTTGTAGTTCCAACTTCAAAATTGTTAAGAATCAAGGAGTTAAACAAATTGATGATGAGAAATCTTTATGGAGTATTAAAATTGTTGACTCCTTTATTCTTGCTAGCGTGTTTTGAACATTGTGGCGCTGATTTGAATACTTTTGAAAACACTGTATTTCCTTCTGATTTGAATACTTTTGAAAACACTGTATTTGCAGTAGGTAGAATGAAGCACTCCTCAGTCTCGTAATACACAGGCACTTAGTATAGGGGTAGACTAGTCTAAGTAAGCGGTAGTGTTTGAACTATGTTGGCGAAAGGGTAGAAAAGAGGGGCAGTAGACGCCAAATGCTGACACTAGCAATGTGTATTGTGCGTTATAAATAGTGTAACACTTGTTCTGTACAGGACTGCCGTGGCTACTAGGTAGACTACTTGCTTGCAATGCGTGGTGATTCCAAAGGTTCGATTCAACGATACTTGAACCGCCTCCTGCAGCTGCTTTTGGCGTAAAGCAAATAAACATCCTCGAACCCCATGCGCCTCACGTGTCCTTCCTATTCTTCAACTTCAACTAGAATGGCTCTGGAGCTTGCCATCGTTCAAGAGGCACTGCTGGTTAATCTGGCCAATATCAACTGTATCGTTTGGACCACTGGGCGCTTTTATCGGTGGCTCGCACACGAAGAATCCCTTATCATGGTGGTAACTCGTGATACTAGATAATGACGTTTGAGGAATCATAACCAACTCAGTGGCATGACCGGAGGCTCCTGCGCAGGGGACTCCATGCTGGATGTAAGAGGGCCTCGGTGTTCGAAGGCTCCATGGGTTCGATGTTTAACTGTCTCTGGCTTGCCCTTCATGCCCTGTTCTATGTCTTTCCAGTCTTCTCATCATTTGAGATGTACTGACTTGGCACTGAATTTGAATAAGCACATCTCAATGCATGAGCACAAGTTAACTCTTTCTTAAAGTCATAACTTATTTTATTGACTTCGGACTCAATGAGCATTGACTCCGCTGGAGTCACCTCCGTTCAACAGCCCCAGCGAACATTTCTTCACGTACTCCTCAATTCGCTTCCAGCCCTGCTTCCGATTCATCTCCCTCATCTTCTGCTCCTCCACCGACTGGTGATACAACATGGTGCAGTGTTCAAACAAGATGGGGTTGTGGTCCATGAAAATCTTTAGGGCTCCAAACGCAAATTGATGGATGGACTTGTTCCAATTTGACGTGGCCAGGTTGTGTGGTGGCATGTTGGAGTACTCGTCCATATCCATATTCTGTTGCGGCGACGAAAACGAGTCATAGTATTCCTCATCTGTCATGTCGTGCATCATGTGGTTATCATCCATCTTGCCCGCTCCGGCTGCAGCCATGCTATTGCGATCGTCAAACCCGCCCATAGGGTGGTGGTTCTCCATCATTAGCCCTTGGTCAATCAAATTGCCATTTGCGTCCGTTACTGCATTGGGGTTCTCCGAGAGCTTCTGTTGAAGCTGGCCATTGGCGATACCCGGCTGTGTGGAGTTGGTCAACTCATATAGCGATGCAAAGATAATGGGCAACACCACCTCGGCGTTTTCTGTGACCAACGTCAAAAAGTACTCGTTCTGCCAGAAGCACAACACCTTCTCCGACACCTGGAAATGTGACGACGCGATGCATTTCAGCAACTGCGCAAAGAGAGGAATTTGGATCTTGGTGAACTCCACCGGCTCCATGACCTCGAAAATGTCCTCGATTTCATTCAAAAACATCACCTCCTTAGGCGAGTTGATCTTGGGCCAGAATCGCAAAAGTCCCATAATCACGTCTTCCGTCAAATTCAGATCCTTCTCCAAAAACTGCACAATGCAGTACGCCAATTGTGGATGGTACAACGATAAGGATTTCACCTTATGCAAGGGAAGCAACACTCGTATCAAAAAGATTTTGTGTTCGTCCTTCAAGGGCAACGCAAAACCGTTAATGATGGAGCCTAAAATCTCCAACAACTCGCCAATTCCATTAAACCGCTGTGTCTCGTATACAAACTGCAAAAACACATTGTTAATCGATTTTCGGATGAACGACCGTAAGCTCAAGAACTTGCCGTAGATACGGTGCAACGTGGTCTTCAAACAGTCTCTTTCTCTAGGGTCTTCGGAGTCAAACAAATCCAAGACCCGTAACACAAACTCATGGTCAATGTATTGTTTGGCCACCTGATGGTGGAAGTCCGGGCTCTCCACAAACCGTAAAAAGAACTCATAGATGGACTGCATATGGGGCCAGGCCAATTCGCTCACAGGTTCATCTTCATCCGGATCGAATAGATCGCCCACGGGGTTAACAGGAGGCGGGATGGGCCGGAAAAGGTTCTTGCGGAACATGGAGATCACGTGCTCGTACATTTCCTCCGTATAGTTGAAACGGTTACTGACAATGAACTGGATCAACTCCTGTAATGTGATGCGCTTGATCTCCTTGCCCCGTATATCCTGTGTAGGGTCGTTGAAGTCAAAGAGGATGTTGCACTGGTCGACCTTTTGGATGAACAAGGAGATCTGCTCTTCTGGCGCCACTTCGTCGAAACTGGGCAACTTCAAGATCTCCCGATGCAGCTCAGAGTTGGTGGGTTCGAACCGTGATGACAGGTGTCTCTTAGGTGAGGCAATCAAGTCGATATCAAAGGCCTCCTTATTGGGCGAGCCAATACCCTGAGTAAGCGAGGCATTCGACAGCGAGCGAGAAGCCAACTTGCCGTCCAAATTCAAACTGGAGCCTCCAAAGCCATTGTTATTGTTGGCCTGGGGCGTGGGGGTCACGGGCGTAGTATTGGAGAGCGAAGTCTGCACCTGCGGGGCATCAATGACGATTTTGGGGGAGCTCGAGCCAACGGATGAAGTCGGAACGGCGGTCTCCATTGACGACCCCGAAAGTGGCACCGTGGAGTCCATATTCAGAGGATCTGGGTAGTTGGAGGCGCCTGCAGGAGGCGGGGTATGAGGGTTTGGCGAGTGGCTGGAGGCACTGGACGCCAGAGAGCCGCCAAACTGGGCCACAGCCGAGGGGTTCAAGGAGTTGGAGTCGAGAGCGCCAGCATCCAGAGAGTCGGTCTGGGGGTCCGTTTTGGAGGGCAGCGGCGAGGAGGATTTCAGGGGCGAGCCCGACCCCGTGGCGGCCTTGGCCAACGATGCCAACGAGGACTTTTTCGAGAGGTCCTTGTCCTTGGGCTCCTTGGCATCCTTTCGGTCTGATTTTTTGGCGGACTGGCCTTTATTTCTTGTGAGGCGGTTTTTGAAGCCTTTCATCATTTTGCCAGCTGTTCTAGTGGTATACCTTCAGGGTGGATGTGGTCAATTTACCAAAGTCGGGGCTCTGATATTGGACAGATATTGGACAGATATTGGACAGATTTCGATCAGATTTCGATCAGATTTTGGTCAGATTTTGGTCAGATTTTTGCTCAGACTTTGGGAGCAGGTATTTGGAGGCAGACTTTGGGGAGTGTTTTGGGGCTCAGATTTCGGAGAGCAGAGTCTGGGCAGATTTCGGAGCTCGGGTTTCTGGAGCTACGTTCTGGACTGATTGGTGGCCACCACGACACTTGGAAGTGAAAGAACCAGCTCTAATTTGTCTCGGGAACGTTTAAAGGGGCTTAGAGCGTAGCGGGCCGGCAGGAGGGAGGGACGGGTGTTTTGCAGGAAACTCCAGCGTATGTTTTTGTTTTTAAAGGAAGAGCTTTGAATTCAGCTTTAAAGGGGCGTCGGGCAGAGTGAGGGTAAGAAAAGGTGTTCAGAAGGTGCGTGGTGAATAAAGGTGCTCGATTATGTGCGATAGCAAGAGAGGGTGGGGCTTTTTCTGTGGAAAAAAAGCGGGTGTTATTATTTAATCCTCCGGGGGGTTTGTTCGGGTGCGCACAGATCAAACACCAAGGCCAGAGCATATGACCAAAAGGAGAGATATATGGGCCATATGCACGGCTAGGACGGAGGTGATAGTAAGAATATGCATGGTGGTTTCACTGTATGCACGTGCACACGCTTAGATGTTTAGCGGGACATATGTGAAACACTTTGGGGGAGCTTTTGAAACACGCCCGAAATGCTGCTTTGGGCCTGGCTCGGTGTGCACCTAGCCGTGCGACTGCCAGCCTGACCTCCAATTTCCACTTCAAATTCACTTCAAATACACACCAAATCCACACCAAATCCACACCAAATCCACTTCAAATCCACTCCAAATCCTCTTCAAATCCACTTCAAATCCACTCCAAATCCACTTCAAATCCACTTCAAATCCTCTTCAAATACACACCAAATCCACTCCAATTCTCACCAATTCTCACCATTTCTCACCTTTTCTCACCTTTTCTCACCTTTTCTCACCTTTTCTCACCACCAATTCTCACCGCCATTTGCAACTCCACCAACCCCTTACTACTCCCCAAAATCACACAACACTATCGTTTACTATGACCACCCAATGCCACTACCATCAGCAATGCACGTGACCCGGGATGAACCTACATAGAGCCCTCTACTAGTGTTGGCTGTCTACCAGTTTTGCTAACGAATCATGTCTTGAATTGACAATGTCAGTCTGTGAGTGGGTGTTGCGAGGATGGGTGTGCGGGTCAGAGTGGGTGAAATGGGTGAGGGGTTAATGGCATGGATAATGTGCGGGCCTTGGCGATCCTCGTTGAATGTCATGCTCACGCAGATCAAAAGCGAATGCTGTGGTGTCGGGGATGCAGGTCCTGCTCCATTCGGTGATGGATTCGATACCCGTTTGGTCGGAGCAGTTGGCAACTGCATTTAAATGAGTTGACAATGGTTAAAACGAGTTGACAATGGTTAATGAGTTGACAATGGTTGGAACGAGTTGACAATGGTTGGAACGAGTTGACAATGGTTAAAATGAATGTTGACAATACATCAAAATGAATGTTGACAATACATCAAAATGAATGTTGACATTGCATCAAAATGAATGTTGACAATGCATTAAGATGAGCAGTTCTACTAACATTTTGCAAAAAGCTCTATTTAATGCCCTGGTTGAGATCACTATCGTTTGACTTGACGAGATTATCGTGTATCAGTTTCCCATATACACAATACCCCTCTTCTCGTCCCATTCCAATGGAAGAAATAGGGGAATGAATACTCCGCCTGACAAGTCGCCAGCATGAATACATGACATTGACGGTCCCAAGCGAGAACATGTCATTTAATGTTGTTCTTTCAGTGGCAAAGCTCTTCAATCCGTCCTTTTCAGTCCATCAACAATGGTGGAATCTCTGCATCTGGTTCCAAACAGACCGCTTGGAATGCAGCAAGGAACGTCCGACATGTCCAGTGACAACGGTGTTTCAGAGCCAGTGAGAATGCCCAAAATCACCGACCTCATACCAACACCTTGTTAATAGTGGAAGCAGTCACGGTCCAGGATGAAATCCATGACTGGCCTATTTCGCTCAGCCCAAAAACATTCGCTTGATGTGTTTCGCTTATCATCTTAATAGATATTACGATGCTGCTGTCAACACACTGACCAAGATTCATGGTTATCAAGGACCATTTGCAGGAACATCAACGCTACGAGAGTGAATGTGTGCTGCAGAACGGCCGGAGAAGCGCCAAGAGGCCTGCTTGGACTACAGCTTGGGCCACTTGTCGCAATACAACGAGGTGGTGATTTTAGGCTGGGAATACTCAGTACAGCCGACGAACCATTTGGATTTGACTCGTTTTCCTCAGAGTGACAACGGCCACAACAGACAACAGCACAGCAGATTAACAAAAGGCCAACTGACACTCACTATACAGTCAATACGAATCCATGGTTGTGAAATGTGTCTCACAATCTCCTCCAAGATGTCTGATTGATGTATTTGTTTCAACAGTCTGATTGTGACTAGCCGTATTCTGATACTAAAGCAGATACTGACTGACTGACTGACTGACTGACTGACTGACTGACTGACTGACTGACTGACTGACTGACTGACTGACTGACTGCTTGACTGACTGACTGATTGACTGACTGACTGACTGTCTGACCATCTGACCATCTGACCATCTGACCATCTGACCATCTGACCATCTGACCATCTGACCATCTGACCATCTGACCATCTGACTGACCATCTGACCGTTCAACCCCGAAGATTAGTATCAATAAGATGCTACACTACCTGATGTGGACGGACTGTGCCGGATCTTCGGTGAGTATGCAGAAGAATGGCTAACATATGGTATACCCATACTAAAGTAATTCCCAAAAGACCATAGAACTGTTCTGGAGTTATTTGAATAAGATCATATTCTGCCTATTAATATGACTCCCGGTTGATCGTTTTACGCTGAAAAAGATCATATTAGATATCCCTGCCCACTGGCTCACTTGTGGGTATCCGATGTACAACACCTTCTTGTGGGTATAAACAGGTGAAGACGTATACAGGATTCCTGAGTCAATTGTGGCTTTTGATTAGTGTTGAGTCATTGGGGGACTATCGACTTGGTACAAGATCAATTACATTTTGGTTCACGTTTTGGATATCTACATTTTCACATTTGGATATTCACATTTTCACATTTTGGATATTCACATTTTCACATTTTCACATTTTGGATATCTACATTTTCACATTTTGGGTATCCACATTTTCACATTTTGAATATCCTCATTTTCACGTTTTGAATATCCTCATTTTCACATTTGGATATCCTCATTTTCACATTTGGATATTCACATGTTGTTCATTCAATCACATCTATGTTGGTATCCTCTTATAGAGGATTCAGCCTTGTCCCATTGTATGCCATCATTGCACAAAGATTAATGGCTGTGATACGAAAGTTTCAGCCATCACGGTGGAGTTGCAATGGATCATAGTACTTTTTGTGATGATGGCTTCGTCAATGACCATTGTTCTAGTGGAAAGGCCCCGCATTTTCATGTTAAATGACTCACTTCGGTTCCTCTGAGGAGCCTCCAACGAACATAGCTCTAGATCATGACCGAAACTGGATTTGGACTAATATCCAGAATGTTCTTCTAACTGCAATTCAGAAACTAAGTCTGATAGCATTCTGGAGTTCCTAATCTTCAATCCATGACTTTGCGTTCTATTTTGAAACAGTATAAATGTTCCAAATTAAGCAAAGATATACGCCACGCCAACATATTTAGCTCTGGGACATAAGATAGAGCAAGCCCCGCGATCAGCTTTAATCAGCGTGACCGGGGGTTTCACTGGTCGTTTCCATAAAAGACCATCTTTCTGACCTTAATGAGATAACGAAAGAAGGGAATACGCCCTTTATACATTGACGTGAGTGTCCCCACTTTCACTCTTTCTGGACCCTCCCTCACCCCTCACTTCCATACTGAGCACCACTGAGGAGTAGTTTGGAATTCCATTCTCGACCCCCCAATACATTTCTCAACACCATTTCTACTGCACACCACTTGCTAAATTCGCACACATGAACCGACAAAGTGAAATGACAATAACAAAGTACAACACACCAAAGGCTTTTGTAAACCTAAACCAGGTATTTGGTAATGTCGATTCTTTTGATGTGACCTTTTTGAAGTTTTTGAAGTTTTTTTACTGACTGCCATATACACGTTTTTATGTATTATAGTTATTTATAAACGTTTTTATGTATTATAGTTATTTATACACATTTTTAAATATTTATAGTTATTTATAAACGTTTTCAAATATTTATAGCCATTTATACACGTTTTTCCGAAACTTATAGCCATTTATACACGTTTTTCCCAAACTTATAGCCATTTATACACGTTTTTACTTACCTAGAAATAACGAGATATCAGACTAAGCGGCCAGAGTACTTTGTGACTTGTCAAAGCAACTCAATTCATTGAAAAAGTTCCAGAGATATCTACAAGTCACATTTGCAAGACTCCAGTTCTTCATACGGCTCTAGCTCTTTGATTCTGCCAAGAAGGGTTTGTCTGCATCTTTCGTCAATGCTTTCACCAACGCAGGCTATTGTAATGACAAATTAGTGTTGCAGCGCAGGCTATTGTAATGACAAATTAGTGTTGCAGAGTGGAAGGATGAAATCAAGTCATGGATCTTCAAATCCAAGAATTCCGGAAAGATTTCCTTTACTGCCTCTTTTGGCTCCACGAAGGTTTTGAAATTTTGTTGGTCCTGCTTTCTCTGGAGGTCACTCTTTGTACGTGCTGAAGTATGGATCTCATGATGAAGAAGTGCAGTGCTTGGCTTTTGGCAACCTGAGGATCCACACCAATGACAGTGGCTAGTGAAAACCATGTGAGATCTTCATGCAAAAGGAGTGTAATGATGAGATGGCAGTCTGTTGCAAGGAGTGGTTATAGAGTCTGATTTTTATATATTAGAGTGTTAATGATAAGCGGTCGCTGAATGGCAGGGTTAATTGGGGGTTTTTGGGGTTTTTTGGGGGTTAATTTGGGGTTAATTGGGGTTAATTGGGGTTTTTGGGGTTTTTGGGGGGCTAATTGGGGTTAATTGAGCGCTATTTCGTGTTTAGGGCTGTTGATTTGGCTCTGGGGCTGCAGATTATTTGCGCAAAGTATACAAGTCAAGGACTGGGTGACGGAACTGAAGTAAAATGGTACGGGCATTTTAAATTATCGGTCTGATTGCATTAATCGTTCTATCAAGCAGTCTTGAAGGGCTTTACACTGTACGAATGTGATTTATGATTATGAGCCCTGATATGCTCGAGAGCGTGATTGAAATTAGCCAACTACAGGACCTCCAAAAACACCACAATCTTTTCACCTAAAAAGGTGTGCATCGTCACCTCCGGTCTCCAGACTCTATAAGAGCTATAGCTCTGTATTTCAGTCGCTCTGGTACACGAATACTCGGTACTCCGGCACACAAATACTCTGGTCTCTATAATGATCCATAAGTCAAAGGTACCCAGGTACTTCATGATGACTGACACTCACATACTCATAATCTATGGAACTTCATGATGACTGACACTCAGACCTCATCAGAATCTGCATGGTTGATAAGGTCTTGTAGTTTATCATTGTACAAAGTCTTATGATGGACTATGATGGACTGTGATGGCTTCGTACAATGATGTTACATTTTAGGACACTCCACGTTTCTCTCAAGTAGGTTCCTCCTTTGAGGGCCAATAACGAGCAAAGTATTATTAAGGTATACATAAAAATAACACTTTTTCATCTCTTTGTGTGTTTCAATTATATCTTTCTATACTTCATTATTTCTTACTATTCTTCATTATTTCTTACCTTCATGATATCTTACTGTACTTCATCATAATTACTATTCTTCATTATTTCTTACCTTCATGATATCTTACTATTCTTCATTATTTCTTACCTTCATTATATCTTACTATTCTTCATTATTTCTTACCTTCATTATATCTTACTATTCTTCATAATATCTTACTGTACTTCATCATAATTACTATTCTTCATCATAATTACTATTCTTCATCATAATTACTATTCTTCATCATATCTGGTATTTCCTTAAGATTGAAACACCTCTCATTTTGATTACCTGATTTCGGTGACTGAAGGTGGAATGATAGTCTTCGCAAACTAGCGTGATGTGAAAAGCTACCTCGTACCAATTCTCAACAACAGATTTCAATTGTACCTGTTCAGTGGTTTAAACAGACTTGCTGGAAGTTGGAAGAGGTTCAGTTAACCTGATGTGCTAATAGACGAACCTGCATACGCAACACAAAATGGTGTATCTATGATAAGTGGGCCAAGATATAGATTAAATAGGAAAGAAAGAAGTAGGTATAAAATTTGGAATTCGGAAAATATAAGGGTACTTGATTAATGGGGTTGATTATTTGCCATGATTTTAATTCTAGGCTACCCGGTTCTCGGGTCTGGTGAGTTCTCGATGTTCCACTGGCCACTCTATCTTGTTTATTCTTGTCTTGTGTATTCTTGTCTATTCTCTGGTCTAGACTAAAGTCTGTACCTTGCCATACCGTTACTATACTGACTACTGACTACTGACTACTGACTACTGACTACTGACTACTGACTACTGACTACTGACTACTGACTACTGACTAGACTTCTTCTTCCAACTCTTTTAGTATATATTGATACACAGATATGCCAGCTTACAAAACCAAAAAAACGAAACGACTGTTCAGGCTTCCCGCTCTTGAGTTCATGATCCAGAACCTTGTCTTTGCTCATTCTCTCTATCTTAGTTGTGCTACTAATTTGTACTAGGAGGGTCCGCCTTGTGGTCACTTGTGACCATTGGGCCTAGAGCGGACTATAAGATCCCTTGGGCTCCTTGCTTCTGGGTATGAGCTTGCACTGGTATAAAGTCAAGCCTGACTACCCCCGACTTCAAACCCGTATCCGAATCTGTGCTCATCCGTTTGTCGGAACCTTTGAGACATGTCCCGAGGATGTAGGAAGCTGTTACCGGCAGTACAGCGGAATGGGTGAAGGGACAAGCGTCATAAGGTTGGAAGGAATGTATAAGTGCAGGTGGATAATGTAAAGCGGGACTTGGGAGTCATACGCTTTGGCTTCAGGCAGATTACCAAGTCCGGTTCAGGAACGGAGTCATGGTGCGGGTATACAGTGTTTTCGAAAACCATTCAAACCAACACAGCAAAATGTTTCGAATCCTCTGCACAATCTTTCAAACCAAATGTTCACACCAACTTTCATTGAAATTCACTATTTGATATGTTGAATCTGGATGATTGCCTTGTATAATAGATTTAGGAGTCTTGCAACATTCATCAAGGGTTAAGACGGAGGAACTGAAGTGTGACGGGTGGAAACCTCTTTAAATTATTGGTTTGTATAATTTGCTAGTGTGGTTTGAATCTTTATATCGGGCTGGTTTGAATAGATTTAAAAAACACTGTATAAAGAGGGATCTCGTTCATGATAGAGTAAGCTAGACCACAGACACAAATTCTGGCTGATATACGTTGTATTGATTACCAAGAGACAATGACCACTACTGGACCAAAATTGTAACACTCGGAGGAAGAAACAAGAGAGAGTTGCAGTCTATGCAAGTCTTATAAACTGTCAGCACATCCAACGTCTCTACGAAGTACATCGACTCATGCAAGTACTCGTTGACAACTTAGAGTGGATAGAGTACTAGAGTACTACTGACTAAAGTACTACTGACTAAAGTACTACTGACTAAAGTACTACTGACTAAAGTACTACTGACTAAAGTACTACTGACTCAAGTGACTAGTTATACTATACACTCCCGTATTCTGGAACGGCTATCCAGTTAAGTTTCACACTAAAGGAAGTTAAGTTTGAACTATTCCCTTTAGCGTTTGGTGAGCATCTTAATCATGTATAGTAGGATCTAAACTTATACTCCGAGATATTTTTTCTCTACTTCTGTTCTTAATTCATCAAGCTGCTTGATCATTCTCTATTGTGCTTCCGTGGGATGTACATTGTGTGGTACCCCTGTGCCAATCACCGTGAGATTCTCCTTAGGTCTTGAATGAGACTCAAGAGTAATAAACATATGTCTTGTTTGACATGAAAGACTTGTTCTTGTATCTGAAGGTTTTGTATCCTCCCTTCGTAGTAGTCAATCAGAGAATTCCCAATTTGTCCCAGTCAATCAGAGAATTCCCAATTTGTCCCAGTCAATCAGAGAATTCCCAATTTGTCCCAGTAGACCAGAGTGTCTGTACTGTGCATAGTGCACAGTTCCTTCCTTTGCTGGTAAGAGGACTGTGACATGAATTGCCATGGGTGTCCCTTCCTTTCCCTCCAATAACTTCATTATCCTCTCTGAAAATAATGTCTTCACTAGTAAACCAAATGTACTCTGGCTCAGTGAATACTCCAATGCCTTTACACAGTCAGCTTCAAGATTGGAGTTTTTACCACCAGAACAAGATGCAATGGAATTCCGTTTCAGGCTAGGTCCCAAAACCTGTTGAGTAACTACTGACTAGTACTAACTGACTAGACTACTAACTGAATAGACTGACTAGAGTACTAACTGACTAGACTACTAACTGACTAGACTACTAACTGACTAGACTGACTAGACTGACTAGACTACGAACTGACTAGACTACTAACTAACACAAAGCTGGTACTGATTCGTGACTCTTACTCTCTACAGACTAACAACCGACTACTTGCTAATTTAATACTCACCAGTAACTCAGTACTGCCTGTGTTACTGCATTACTCACTAGCCACGGCCTGTTATTCACTAGCTACTCAATCTAATTTCTCACTAACTGACCACTTACTGACCACTTACTACTAACCTATCTGACTTCTTCCTGCGTACTGACTACTGTACTGCTGTATTAAGTACTATACTACTTACTGACTAGTACACGTCAGAATCTATACGGATTTGTTCTATTGTCTATTCTCTGGTCTACACTAAAAAAGGTACCCTGGCTATTCCGTAAAAAGCAGTATAGTCGTATTAATGTCCGCGTGAGGAACCTTCCTGGGTGCTTCTATAATGAACAGGCTAAGACGATAATCACGGGAAGTGTCCAAGTGCTCCTCAGCTTCATTAAATCCTCTCCTTCGAACCCTTCACAGACTCACATTAGAAACTAGAGTACATTTATGGTAGAGTAGATGAACGGTTGGTGAAGGTGGAGTGTGTGATTGGTGGGACTGGAATGAGGGAGACTGACTCTCTGACTCTCCAACTCTCTGACCCTCTGACTCCTTCACTGAATGACTCACGGAAGTGTTGCCTGATTTGTAAAGCTAGCCGCTTCATGTAAGCCTGGTCTTCTGGGTACAACTATGTATCCCTCTGTGATAATGTATACTTCACATATGTTGGAAGTTGGAAAGAGAGCTTCTATAGTGACTATTATGGTCAATAGCGCAGTCTTTGGTTGGGACATGAACTCAGGGATCCACCTTCAAGACTACTCATGCTGCTCATACTGAGTCTGGCATACTGCGTAGTGTATACAACTCATTCCGAGTCTATACTGTAGTCATACTACTCATACCGAATCAGGATGAAGATATTGCATGAGACGGCTTGAATAGGAATTCACGGAGGCTAATGAGCCTAGTAATGTCTGCTTGGTGACTGCCTTCTAGTGGCCTCTTGGTGACTGCCTTCTAGTGGCCTCTTGGTGACTGCCTTCTAGTGGCCTAGTATCGATGTACACCAGTCAGACACTGTAGACACTGCATTGCTGTAGACATCAACAATGAATATGACCATATAATGCAATCTGTGGATAGTAACCAGCGCCAGTATACCTTGTGTGACGTTGTGGAAGAAACCGGTGTGAACCAGAGGTATTTGTCCCAGACTAGGAGTCCAGCCACCCAATGGTGCGCAAGGAACATGAATCCAAGTCTCCATAATTTTTGCCACCATTTTGTTCAGCTGGACTACTTCACCAATTCTGCTGTTGATCATCACTGCTCTGTTGGTCCACCAATTGTGCTGTTGGTCCACCAATCTGCCTTGTTGATGATAGCTCAATGAATACAGTAGTAGGCCATAATCTGCTCCATAATGACACTCTTAAATATCCATTGTGGTCAATATACCTTATCAGACCTCGAACATGGATAAGATCATTACTGTCTTGACCTCAGACTGACCATTTGCGTTAATCTCCTTCCGTTATCACCAGCGATAGAAGCAAATCCTAAAACGATACTGATAGACCGATAGACATGATAATTATGTGTCTCTGTCTCTGTCTCTGTCTGTCTCTCTCTGTCTGCCCTTTTTTCCCTTCTGAGTATATCTTCTGCCCTCTCTGTCTTTTCTGCCCTCTCTGTCTTTTCTGCCCTCTCTGTCTCTGTCTGTCCTTTCTGAATATATCTTCTGCCCTTCTCTGCCTCTGTCTAGTCAAAAATCAACTCTTCACTAGGCCCGTTCATTTGCATCAGGAGAAAACAGTTCCAGCCAATACTCACCACATTGACCACCAACAAACGCATTCCCACGGGAACAAATGCAAAGTTGACGAGCTGTACAGCCGGCCACACTGCCCAATTGCTCTTGAGCGTGTCGAAGTAACTGGTGCTCAATTTTGCCAGGATTTTTTCTCCAATATTTCTTTCCTGAGCCATAACGCCTTCCATCCAGGTCATGACGGAAAAGTAGAGGGGTATTCCGACGAATGGTGCAAAACCCAATTGGTCCATGGCTACACGTGCCACCGTATTGATACTTTTGGACTCGGGCACGACCTTCACTTTGGGGAGAAACCTGAACCATTTATCTGCCAACGGGGCGAAGATAAGACTTCCATAAGCCACAGCTCGGAACGTTCTTTGGAGGTCAAAGCTAGCGTTTTGTTTTTTGTCCAATCTGTCCAATTTGCCCTTGTCTAATTTGTCTGACCCCTTGGATTCTGTCTGGATCTGTAGACCCTGGGCCATGACGTCACCGACGCCGAACAAAAAACCCGTACTCACGATATTCGTGGCCAATGGCTTTGTTTTGACGAAATGGTTGTATTTCCGGAAAAAGGACATGGGCGTAGGTATCACTGACGCAACCATCAGATTGGCACTGCTGATTAGCACTCGTGTATGCAGGACAAAACCTTAGCATCACCAAAAAGTGACTTCATTCTTTTTAAAGCCAATACATCTCATATAAATCTATTCCTTGGTAATTCAGTTTTTCGATCCTCTTTTTTGCAGTGTTTTTCTCCCCAAAATGTCTCTTTTATCATCGTTTCAAATGGTAATCACGTGACCCATGACCTCACCAGCACTTTCTGGTCATTTTGGGGCTAATCATGGGACCCAAACGTGGCTCGGGAAATTAAAAAGACCAATTCAGGGTATTGGCAACTTTTTTACTGGACAACACCTGAAAAAATAACGTGATTTCCAGTCGTCTTGCATATAAGCCGGACTGGGCCTTCATTATTCCGTCATATTGAAAGAAAAAACATACAGGTATCTTTTTTTGAAGAAATATTCTACTCAGAATTATTTTAAAAGATTAGATTTGTTTGGCCCGGAGTTGTATGAAAGAAGTCGCCAAAACCTGGGTCACGTGAGCCCCTCCTTCACTTCTAATCCGTACCCCCCGCATACTCCAAAATCCGTCTTTCGGCAATATCAAAAATCCTCAAGCACCAAAAGTTCGTCCAGACTTTGGTGAAAAGAAAAGATGACCTCCTGTTCCTGTATATAAGCCCCTTTAGGGTGTCCTAACAAGCAGTGACTTGAGCGGGTGCGAAACACAGTGGTGTTTTCAGAACTATTCAAATCAGCGCGGCAAAATGTTCAAACCACACTGGCATAATTAAATCCAATAATCGAATAGGTACTGTTTTAATACAAATAAAGATTTCACATAAGCAGTTTATTTCAAATCCTTGATCCTTAATAATTTTCAAGTGGTGAGTATGAACCTTTTTCAATTAGTCTGAATAATTTAGCTGTCTGGTTTGACACATTGGTATAATGTTTTCAAAACTATTCAAAGCAGCGTGATAAAACAATTCAAACCACACTATCAAATTAAACAAACCAATCGTTCAAAAAGTACAGTGTTTTTGAAAACTATTCAAACCAGCCAGACAAAATGTTTCGCAATCCTTCGCACAGTCTTTCAAACCAAACATTCACACCAACTTTAATAAAAATTCAATATTTTGAAATGTTGAATCTGATGATTGTCTAATAGGTAATAAATCTAGGAGTCTTGAAATGTTAGTCAAGGCTCAAAACCGAAAGGAACAGAACTGGAAGGCGTACGAAACTCTTTTAATTATTGGTTTGTTTAATTTGCTAGTGTGGTTTGAATCGTTTTATCCCGCTGGTTTGAATAGTTTTAAAAAACACTGTATCGTACGCCTTTCACTCCAGTTCTTTTCGGTTTTGAGCCTTGACTAATATTTCAGGACTCCTAGATTTATTAGCTATTAGAAAATCATCCAGATTTAACATTTCAACACATTGAATTCTGATTAAAGTTGGTGTGAAACATTACCATTTGGTTTGAAAGACTGTGCGAAGGCGTACGAAACATTTTGTCACTTTGGTTTGAATAGTTTCAAAAAAGACTGTATTGGTATAATGTTTTCAAAACTATTCAAACCAACACAGCAAAATGTTCGTACTCTTTCGCCCAATCTTTCAAAGCAAATGGCTTAATGCTTCACACCAGCTTTAATAAAATTCATTGTGATGAAAAGTTCATCTGAGGATTGTCTTACAGTGTTTTTGAAAATTATTCAAACCAGCGCAACAGAATGTTTCGTACTCATTACAGAGTCTTTCAAACCAAACGCTCACACCAACTTTCATTAGAATTCACTATTTGAAATGTTAAAGCTGGAGGATGCCTTACATGTAGTACATTTGGGGTCGTTTGGGATTCTTTCCATATTCATCAAGGGTCAAAACGGATGGAGCTGGAGTGAAAGGGGTACGATACTTTTTGAATGATTGGTTTGTATAATCTGCTAGTGTTGTTTGAATTGTTTTATCGCGCTAGTTTGAATGGTTTTCAAAAACACTGTATACGAATTCAGGAGTCTTGCAATACAGTGTTTTTGAAAATTATTCAAACCCTCACCATAAAACGATTCAAACCACACTAGCAAAATAAGCAAAACAATAACTCAAAATGTTACGTCCCCCTTCTCCTTCAGTTCCATCTATTTTGACCCCTGATTGATATTGCAAGACCCCCAAATGCACTACATATAAGGCAATCCTCCAGATTCAACATCTCAGAATCCTGGATTCCGATGAAAGTTGGTGTACGTTTGGTTTGAAAGACTGTGCAAAGGAGTACGAAACATTTTGTCTCGCTGGTTTGAATAGTTTTCAAAAACACTGTATTAGTCGGGGCTCAAAACCGGCTCAAAACCGAAAGGAACCGAACTGAAGAGCTACGATACACTGTTTTTGAAAACCATTCAAACCAACACAGCAAAATGTTTCGTACTCCTTCGCACAAAGTCTCTCAAACCAAATGTTCAACTTTCATTAGAATTCAAGATTCTGAGATCTTAATTCTAGAGGATTGCCATAGATGACTACATTTGGGAGTCTTACACTACCAGTGAAGGGCTAGGACTGACGGAACTGAAGTGCGACGGGTAGGAAACTCTCTAAATTATTGGTTTGTATAATTTTCCAGTGTGGTTTGAATCTTTTTATCGTGCTGGTTTGAATAGTTTCCAAAAACACTGTACTTTTTGAATTATTGGTTGGTTAAATTTGCTAGTGTGGTTTGAATTGTTTTAATGTGCGGGTTTGAATAGATTCAAAAAATGCTGTATGATGTTTTCAAAACTATTCGAATCAGGACACAAGATTGCGTACTTCTTTGCAGTCTTTCAGCAAAAGGCGTGATGTGTCACATTGATTTTGATTTGAATTCAATATTGTTAAGTTCACATTGATTTTGATTAGAATTCAATATTGTTAACTTCACATTGATTTTGATTAAAATTCAATATTGTCAACTTCACATCAATCTTGATTAGAATTCAATATTGTTAACTTCACATTGATTTTGATTAGAATTCAATATTCTGAAATGTGAAGTGTGAAGATCTCCAATATGTACCACATTTGGGAGTCTGGTAGCACCAATCCAGGGTCAAAATAGACGGAACTGAAGTGGAAGCGGTATATACGAAAGCCTCACGTGCCATTAAGCAATTGCATTGATGTGGATATCTACCGCTTGCTTTACCACCGAATAGAGGGGATGGTGAGACCCATTCTTCGATCTAACAGAATCAGAATAAGCTTAAGGGAACGAATCAGAGTATGGAGAAAAATTCCTCTGGTTTTGAAAACACATTACCCTCAAGCATTTCCAGCCTGGTTTGGTTGTTTCGTCATTGAAACATTTATAACACTGGAGGCATCTAGCTCAACGCTGACTTCCGGCGCTATAGTGACTTCTGAACCGATACTGTCATCTGAATCTATAGTGAATTCAGAATCACCACTGACTTGGGCGGCAGTAATAACGTCTGAAATAGTGATTTTTCGATCATCACTATCGTCAAAAGCAGAACTGAGCCATGTGAAGCAGAACTGAGCCATGTGAAGCAGAACTGAGCCACCTGAAGAGAACTGAGCCACCTGAAGAGAACTGAACCACCTGAAGAGAACTGAACCATCTGAAGCAGAACTGAACCACCTGAAGAGAACTGAACCACCTGAAGAGAACTGAGCCACCTGAAGAGAACTGAACCTGTTGAACCTAAATCCCAGGACGCGGAGCTAATATCACCACCCAATAACATTGAAGATGAACCCGATGGCTCTACTTCCAAACCCCCAGATACATGTCAAGATTTATCTAAAGGATACGTCTATATCCCGGATATCAAAGACCACTCTAAATACGAATACGGCATTCAGTGTTGCCACAGAAACCAGAGCAGAGTATCATTCAGGGTTACCACAGAAACCAGAGCAGAGTATCATTCGCTGGTTTCGTATGAGAAGAATTCCACAATAACGATTGTCCGTTGGGATAATGAATTTTAACAGTATAACGTCAAGATCAGCAGTGTTAGCAATATTGATTCCCGTGTACGTGGTGGACATATCTCTTTCACTCAATGACTAGGGCGAACGCCTGGTGAAGAAGTTTAAAAGATGAGGAATAGTTAAATGCGTGTGTCCAGTGTCCAAGACATATATAATCTCGATTTTGGTATCGGTTTTAGCATTTGCATAAACCAATTTTCAATGACCTCGTGTCTTTCCAATTCACTGAGGGACAAGCAGAAGCCTTGAGCGGGACTTCAATTTGTTTGAAACATTAACCATGGACTGCACTAACGCATGCTCCGATGCTCTTGCAGTAAAGTCTCTACCAACAGCCCAACTCCAAATCTCAAACGCTCTTGGTAGCATTCTGGAATGTTATATACCGCGTTCTTTTTTGCTTTTGCTGAGTCTTCACCAAAGGCGATTCTATTTGGAACCTTCCCATTGCCTAAGGATTCATTTTCATTCTGCTGAGACTTCAAGACCTCATGCTTGATGTGATCAAATGCGAGTGACTGATCGACAAGTGTTCAAGACCACAAATGCAGATCTTCATCGAGGACTCGAAACCAGTGCATCCGGACACTTTTTGAAGGTTTGGTGAACACTTTTTGAAGGTTTGGTGAACACTTTTTGAAGGTTTGGTGAACACTTTTTGAAGGTTTGGTGAACACTTTTTGAAGGTTTGGTGAACACTTTTTGAAGGTTTGGTGAACACTTTTTGAAGGTTTGGTGAACACTTTTTGAAGGTTTGGTGAACACTTTTTGAAGGTTTGGTGAACACTTTTTGAAGGTTTGGTGAACACTTTTTGAAGGTTTGGTGAACACTTTTTGAAGGTTTGGTGAACACTTTTTGAAGGTTTGGTGAACACTTTTTGAAGGTTTGGTGAACACTTTTTGAAGGTTTGGTGAACACTTTTTGAAGGTTTGGTGAACACTTTTTGAAGGTTTGGTGAACACTTTTTGAAGGTTTGGTGAACACTTTTTGAAGGTTTGGTGAACACTTTTTGAAGGTTTGGTGAACACTTTTTGAAGGTTTGGTGAACACTTTTTGAAGGTTTGGTGAACACTTTTTGAAGGTTTGGTGAACACTTTTTGAAGGTTTGGTGAACACTTTTTGAAGGTTTGGTGGCATTTAAACAGACCTTGATCTTATGAACAATGAGTCACCCAAAACCAACAATACATCAAAACAACTCTCTCCATCTAGAGACATTTTTTGAGAAGGAAAACCCATTTTTCTAGTGAACTCTATGATTGGCTCATGGCAATTCCGTTGGTAATGAAAGAAATAAGCAATACGCAGTTTCCTTGATATTCATCACTGCAACATTCAATTTCTTTCTTTTCCATAGCCAAAAAAATCCAAGATGCTTTTAGATTGTCTCAAGAAACTCAAGAAATGGCTAAAAACGCAAGGGCAGCGAGATATGAGCAAGAATCAAGCAAGAACTTGAAATGGTCCTCGAAGTCCAATTCTGAGCCTGTGATTACGAACTTGAAGAATTCCAAAGCACATGGAGCACACTGGGTAAAATTCCAATTTGATTTTCTCATTGCCCACAACTTCTGCACACAACCCGAGTCGTATTTCCAGATCCCTTTATAAAAGTTCAAGTCCTTGTATAGACAAACTTTCAAGGACTTTTGGGCCCGAATGTTTTTGCTGTGTACGGACCCGGGCCACTGGATGCAGGAATTCATATCTCCCCGGAGTGATTCTGAATTGTTTGGTTACGACCACTGCCCTGCTCCGCCTTAAGCACAAACTACTTTTTGAATTATTGGTTTTTTCATTTGGCCGCACCGGTATGAATGGTTTTAAGAAACACTATACCTCATTTAGTTTTATAGCAGAACTAGATGGAGACCGGATATTACGAAACGCCACACCAACAGACAACTACCACTCTGCTACTATACAGCCACAGACTTATCGGACATGATTATTTGGTATGCTGCATGTGGCATTTTCATTCTGGCACTGTGTTGGTAATGCGTCACTTGATTACTTAAAGTCACATGACTACTATTCACCAGTCATTTAATAGTCATTTAATATAGTCATTTATTATAGTCATTTGATATAGTCATTTAATATAGTCATTTAATATAGTCATTAATATAGTCATTTATTATAGTCATTTAATATAGTCATTAATATAGTCATTTATTATAGTCATTTATTATAGTCATTTAATATAGTCATTAATATAGTCATTTAATATAGTCATTTATTATAGTCATTTAATATAGTCATTTATTATAGTCATTTAATATAGTCATTAATATAGTCATTTAATATAGTCATTTAATATAGTCATTTATTATAGTCATTTATTATAGTCATTCACTATGAAGTAATATCTGCCATTGACTATTGCAAGTCTAGTGTCGTCAGTGAACATAGGATGAGCAGTTGATGAGTTAATCACAATCAGTCAGGCCACTATGTGATTTGTAGGCATGTGCTTATAGAAATGTGCTTATAGAAATGTGCTTATAGACATGTGCTTATAGATGTGCTTATAGACATGTGCTTATAGATGTGCTTATAGACATGTGCTTTGTACCCCTGCCGTTGTCGATGTGCTCACGCATAAACCATGGTCTGCTCCTCATCAGCAGACTCAATATCCACAAGCTCCTCCAAGATCTTTCCACTGCCCTTGCCGTGCCCCTTGGTGTTATGCACAAAACTCAAGTAACAGTTCCAGCCAATGGACCAGACGTTGGCCACCACAATGCGCAAGTGCACCGGCACAAAGAAAAGGTTGAGGATCTGCAACGGCGTCCACACCGTCCAGTTGGCCCGGAGCACGTTCCACCAGTTGTTGTGCAACTTCTCCGCAGCCACGGCCAATGGGTCCGGGTGGAAGGCTAGTGCACTCATCACGGTGTTGTACATGGGAATCCAGATGAGCCCAGGCATGAGTAAGGCATCGAGCACAAGCCGGAATAACGTGTCGTGGACATGTATGGAGGCCGGGGTCATGGTGGACCGCCGGAGGGAAGAGAGAAAGGGCGAGATTATGCGGGGCAACGTCTTGCCGTGCCATTTCACCGATAAAGGCCCGAAAAAAAAGCATCCGTAGGTCATGGCCCGAAGCGTCCGGTCTAGGTGGTACTGTGTGGGCTTGTTGACGTCGTCGTCGATGTGGTGGGGGAAGAAGAACTGGGCCAACGAGTCGCCGAGCCCAAAGAACACTCCGCTGCCGGCCATGTTCATTTTGTACGGGTGCTTCTTGAGCAACTGGTTGTATGTCTTGAAGAATCCGGTCATTTTGTGGCTAGAGGTGGAGTTGCCTTTGACTTCTGAAGAACTGAGCGGCGGAACGACTGAATTAAATCGATTTTCTGAATATCTGATACTCGAATGAGTATGCTGTTTGGGGACTAGAGGACTAGTCTGGACTAAAAATGGATGGGAAATTAACTGGATTAATGTTCTAGGCCAGTAAAAAGACTCGTCTATTTTTATTTGGCTATTGAATCGTTATTGGGACTGGATTGGACACGAACTGGACACGAATTGGACACGAATTGGACACGAATTGGACACGAACTGGACACGAACTGGACACGAACTGGACACGAACTGGACACGAACTGGACAAGAACTGGACACGAATTGGACACGAACTGGACACGAACTGGCAATGGCTAGTGGCTGACTTGGTCTTTCGGGACAAGCTAATGTAACGACTGATGAGACAATAAACCCTTACTATGGGTCTGGGACAAGGGAAGAAGGGAAGAAGGAAGGAGTGGAAAGGTGCAAGGGTGCAAGGGTTTTGTGGGAGAATGAGAGTTTATAGCTGAGAGGTGGAGTTGGCAGGAACCAAAGGAGCAGGAGGAAGCGATGGCCGATATGGTTCCGGGTGCAGAGCCGCATTTTTGCAGATGTATCTGCGCCCTGAGATGACCAGAGGCTGGGGCCGGGGACCGGAAGTGGGAAGGGGGCTGGGGCACTGGCCAATCATACCGTCTGCCTGTATATAAATACACGTCCCTCTGAGCTTCTTTATTACCGTGATCTACAGCTATTCGACTTGCTTTACGACTCAGCGTGTTTGGCATGAAACAATGCTCGCGATAAGCTTCCTATTGCGTCATCAGTGACACGCGACAACAAGGCGGAGTGGCACGTGACGCGCTTTTTCGGCGAAGCCGATAGTGTCGCGTGACCAATTGTCGCGTGACCAATTGTCGCGTGACCAATTGTCGCGTGACCGAATGTGCGTGACCAATTGTCGCGTGTTCAATTGCACGTGCCATTTTGCACGTGCCCTACATCAGCCTTCTATAAATATCGCACTGTCTGCACGTGCCACATCACGTGCTCTTCATCGCGCATATACGAGACCCATTTGACGAGCACCAAGGTCACGAGCGCGCGGAGACCAAATAAATTGCTCGAGTCCAGCCCAATGCGGCTGATCAGTCACGTGCGCTTTCAAGCCCTCCAGTGGTCGTGCCCCTATCGTCCACTATCGGAAATCAATTTCCGAACCTAGCCCCGTCGCAAGCTTATGCTCTTCTCGCGGCCTTCCTTTTCTATGGAACAATCGTCCTGCGTTTAGTCACAGAACCTTCTGTGCGTGTTCCAAAACAGGAAACAACAACCCACAGCAACCCTGAACCCAGGCCCGACAAAGCAGGCCCGAAGGCATCCCATTCCAACAATTGAATAAACAATACAGTGCCCCGGAAAACCCGTGCCCCAAAATCCCGGCTCCAGCATCCCAAAATCCCAACTGGGGAATGGGGTGGCTGGCTGATAGCGAGTGTGCAGGACGCGATTGCTCCAAGGCGCCCGCCCCACCTACCCCCATAAATTGGCCAAAAATTGCTCCCGGCTTTTTTCCCCCTCCACCACCAAACCCGCCACACCACCACCAAAATGCATAGAACGTACTCCATGAGATCCACCCGGGCCCCCACGGCTGCCCAGATGCAGGCTCCTCCTCCTCCTCCATCTTCCACCAAGTCCCGGTTTTTCGGCGCCGGCTCGCTTTCCCACTCCATCAGAAAATCAGCCGCTGGTGCCATGGGCCCAGAAATGGCCCGTAAATTGGCCCAATTGATCAAGATGGAGAAGAACTTGATGAGATCCGTGGAAATCACCGCCAGGGAGAGAAAGGAGGTGGCCAAGCAATTGTCTGTTTGGGGAGAGACCAACGACGACGATATCTCCGACATTACCGACAAATTGGGAGTGTTGATTTACGAGATTGGAGAGTTGGAGGACCAATTCATTGACAGGTACGACCAGTACAGAATCACCATGAAGTCCATTAGAGACATTGAGGGTTCTGTGCAGCCATCCAGAGAGAGAAAGCAGAAGATCACCGACCAGATTGCCTACTTGAAGTACAAGGACCCTCAATCGCCCAAGATCAATGTGTTGGAACAAGAGTTGGTGAGAGCCGAGGCCGAGTCCTTGGTGGCTGAGGCTCAATTGTCCAACATCACCAGAGAAAAGTTGAAGACTGCTTTCAACTACCAATTCGACTCCATGCGCGAGCACGCTGAGAAGATTGCCTTGATTGCCGGTTACGGAAAGGCTCTCTTGGAATTGTTGGACGAGTCGCCTGTGACCCCAGGTGAGACCCGCCCTGCATACGACGGCTACGAGTCGTCCAAGCAGATTATTGTGGATGCCGAGAATGCTTTGGCTTCGTGGACCTTCGACTCCGCCGTGGTCAAGCCCACCTTGTCGTTTGCTGCACATGAGGAGGACTACGACGAGGATGAGTTTGCTGAGGAGGCCGAGAACTTGAAGATCACCGAAGACCAATGGGCCGACGACCAAAAGGCTCACGCTTAAAAGTTAATTGTTGTAATTTTGTATTGTTGTACTACTAGACGCAATGAGCAATGACCGGTCGTGTAGAATAAGTCTGGTTTAATATTTGTTATACATGATTTGTCTGAGTAATCCTTAGCTTATGGGTAGATTGCTTGTCGCAATTACAATGACTTGCTCCAAAGCCCAGTAAAGAACACTCAAAGATTTACAACTCTGTAGAAAAGCATTGGATGCACTAGCTATTACGTCCATAATAGACTCCACAATATGTCCAGATGTCCGGATAAAGCGAAGAAATTGTCCAGATACCCTCGTTGTACGAAGTACTATGATGGCTTGGCCATTGTTACAATCGGACAGAGTAGGTTTCATGAATGCTCAATACGCAGGGCCTATCGTGGATCTAAAAACTACCACTTCTTTTGATACAGTGCTTTTCAAAACAACTATTCAAACCAGCGTAGCAAAATGTTTAGTACTCCTTCGAACAGTCTTTCAAACCAAATGTTCACACCAACTTTCATTAGAATTCAAGATTCTGAAAGGTTGAATGTGGAGGATTGCCTTATATGTAGTACATTCGGGGTCATTTGAGAGTTTTGCAATATCAATCAAGGGTCAAAACGGACGGAATGGAATGAAAGGGGTACGAAACTTTTGAGTCTTTGGTTTGTTTAATTTGCTAGTGTGGTTTGAATCTTTTATGGTGCGGATTTGAATAGTTTTGAAAAACACTGTATTTGTCAAAAGACGACTGAAAATTCTATCAACATGTGTGTTCGGGACCAAGTTCTGGTAGGTATAAAGGCTCCCAAAGATTGAGAATATATTCTAGGCAATTTTTATTTTCTTGGTTCCAATAGTCAGTAGAATAATTGCCTATCCTAGTCCAGGACTCTATTATAGTCATTTACCACACCCAGTATTCAGAAAGGTGGAAAGCTGTAGTACACAGTGAAGTATTCCAGTACGATTGTGTAGTGCTGTACCGCAGTATTATAGTTCTATGCTTTACTAATGCAGTAGTATGTGTATAGAAATGTATGTCTGAAAATGTCTGAAAAGTATATGTCTGAAATCTCTGAAAATCTCTGAAAAGTGTATGTCTGAAATCTCTGAGATCTCTGAAAAGTATATGTCTGAAGAACAGCATGTGTTACAGTGCTTTTCAAAACTATTCAAACCAGCGTAGCAAAATGTTTAGTACTCCTTCGCACAGTCTTTCAAACCAAATGTTCACACCAACCTTCATTAGAATTCAATGTGATGAATGTTAAATCTGGATGATTGTCTAATAGGTAATCAATTTAGGAGCCTTGCAATATTAGTCAAGGTTCAAACCGAAAGGAACTGAACTGCAAGGAGTACGAAACTCTTTAAATTATTGGTTCGTTTATTTCGCTAGTGTGGTTTGAATCGTTTTATCGAGTTGGTTTAAATAGTTTCCAAAAATACTGTACGTTCTTTGATACACTATGCCTAACTAATACTTTCCCTTTGAAAACAGAGAGGAACCGAGGTGGCTACATAACTTCGAGAGAAACGTGTTGCCGGAAAACTCTCCACTAGAACAACGATTGTTCTAGATGTTCGAAAGAGAGCGCTTCAGCCAGCGACGGGACACGGGAATGGCCATTGCTACGATCGGAAGAGTAGGCTTCATGCATCCTCAAGAGGCAGGGCCTATCGTGGATCTATAGTATGCAGTATTAAAGTCTAGTATTCCAGTGTATGGTACTTGCTTCTAGAGTGCAGGGTGTAGGATTACTGTAGTGTATAGGATTTTCTATATTATACGGAATTGGTTGGGCTGCTTCATGATTTTCTTTTTAACTGATTTTTTGGGGATTGTGGTGAGAATACGAGGAATCATAAACGAGCCACTTTGAAAGACCAGAAAATGAGACGAGTAAAAAGCAATCAAATGGAGTTTTTTAATTTCACAGTATTGGCCGGTTTTTAATTTAACAGCATTAGCTGGTTTTTATATTCTCCAACCATTTGGGTATTTGTGGTCCATATCTCTCTGGTATCGCGTGCGCATAATCATCCATCAGAACCATCACCTCACTCCATTTCACAAACTCATTTACTTTCTAGTCTAGATAAATATTCTATGGATATTTAATTTTAATCTTCTATATCTTCCTAGTATTATAGAGCACTGAATTATGGGGGGATTGAATTATGGACCACTGAATTACAGAGCACTGAATTATGAAGCACTGAATTATAGAGCACTGAATTATGGGGGATTGAATTATGAAGCACTGAATTATGGACCACTGAATTACAGAGTACTGAATTATGGGGCATTGGATTGCAGAGCACTGAATTATGGAGCACTGTATTACAGAGCACTGTATTATAGAGCACTGAATTATGGGGCATTGAATTGCAGAGCACTAAATTACAGAGTACTGTATTATGGACCACTGAATTACAGACCACTGAATTACAGAGTACTGTATTACAGAGCACTGTATTATGGACCACTGAATTATGGACCACTGAATTACAGACCACTGAATTACAGACCACTGAATTACAGAGTACTGTTTTTTGGACCACTGTATTACAGAGTACTGAATTACAGAGTACTGTATTATGGACCACTGTATTACAGAGTACTGTATTATGGACCACTGAATTATGGACCACTGAATTATGGACTACTGAAGTACAGAGTACTGGAGTGCTGTTGACAGTTACTACAGTTTGAGTTGTTCCCGTGACAACAGTACGAAAGTAAGACTCCAAGCCAGAGACATCAAGGCACCAGATTACCCCGGGTCTTCTTTTCCACCAGGTCAGGGTTTCTGCTCCCAAGCACCTTCCAATTTACTCCTACAGCTCGCACCGCTGGCAGACACTACCATAAATAAAGCGTCCAATGAAGCCGAACCAAACGAGCATTTTCTCCAAACCAAGCAATGAGCCTAGCGAATGAGCCATTAAACCAAAGAGGAACCTGGTCTCAAATCAAACAAACCTTGCAATGTCCCCGGCCAGAGTAAACAGTGACTTCCAGAAGAATAGCACACAAGACCTC
>NKZA01000289.1:0-11285 GCA_002374405.1 Metschnikowia cubensis | reverse complement strand
AAAACACCGGCGCCTGCCACATGGATTTCGGTGCGCACTAACAAAAGTTGTCTAAAATCCTACTCTACTAAAATGGCCGTGCGAAGTTCAATTATGCGCGGGATGAGAAAAAATATTGAAAGCTTGCCTCGTATCTGGGTTCGCGAAGATGAAAATATCGCACACTTGCCTGAACAAATATTTTCTTCACACTAACAATATCAAAGCACGTAAATGACTACAAACGACGCCAATTTTGCTGAAATATAATTTAAATTTTGACATAAGACAAGTAAAGCATCTTTTAAACACATCTGATAGATTATTTTAAAATGAAATTAAAATTTAAGTAGATGGCTTCGCATATACTTCTCAGGTGTGAAACGTTTTTGACACTCCCTTACTGTTAAATTGTTTTTTTGTTACATCGAGTACTGTGTTTATTTTGTTGATTCGCCGATGACTGGTGAGAAGGTAGAATTTGAGCTATTGGAGTAGTTGACAATAGCGTTGCCTAGTTAATGGGTTGTTGCTAGGTATAAATGAGGGAACTCTCCCTATTATATCCTGGTACCTCGTCTTGATTACAATTCCTTAAGGGTGCCTTTTTAAATGATAATGGAGGCAGGACGAAGGGAAATGGCCATTGTTAGGATTATACAGCGTAGTCGCAAAATATCTCAATAGGTAGAGCAGTACCTATAGTATCTGAGATCCACGATAAGCAGGGTCTGTCTATAGAGGATCCATGAAAGCAATTGTGTCCGATCTTGACAAAGACCATTTGAAACACCGTTTCACAGCCATCATTGCACGAAGTGGACGGTGCTCGATTAAAAAATAGTGGAACAATTGTTTTAATTGTTCGAGTGGAGATATTTGCGGTTGCACGTTTGTCTCAAAGTTATATAGGCCACTTTGGCCTGTCTGGAGGAACAATCAACGCGCAAAGAATTAGTAAAGCATGAATGTATTAAGTGAGATAACATAGTGGATCTATTACTTGGCATGGAGTGAAAGTTGTTGTAGTTCGTAACAATTGAATGCCCTCCTCCAACCCTCATGTTTAAGAGAATATGAATCGAATGGTGTAGGAAATCAGTATTAGGTGTCGTTGTCATATGAACTTCTCTAAAATCTTCTCAGACGTTAATACACTACTTGCTAGTTGAGAATAACAGACTTTGTTAATTGTATGATTATCGTGGAATTTGAGATTGCAATGTAGATTCATAATTTAGCTAGCAACGACGCAGGTTTTGAAGGTCCACCCAAACCGTTGATTTGCATTCCATCTGGGATTTTCTCTTGACAACTGTGGGTAGCGTAATCTCTTATTCAACTAGAGTAATTTAGAGCTTGAAGAATTTTGGCACCATGAAATTTTGTACTTGACTACCCAAGCAGTCGATTATACCTATGAGCAAGAGCACTCACTTGACCTAATGTATAGTGCGTGAACAATGTTCGATATAGGTGTGTACTCTACCCAACTATGCACTTCATGGTATAATAATTAACAATAACCCCATAACTAATAGTTATAGATTTCTTTGTTTTGAATGGTCTTTCGAAGACCGTTGATTTTGGGATTGCTCTCTAGTCCATGTATGTACCCTATTTCCTACACGATAGCCCAATGATGAACACTATTTCTAGTGGGTTTGGAAAAATCTTTGTAAAAGCCTACACTTTTAAAGTTTCAATCATATTACTTGGCTAGGAGGTCGGTGTCTGGTTCCACGGTAAGGTGAGCGTTACCTCTGTTGGTATAGTAAGGGTATAACTTCCGGTAATGTTTGTAATATTAAGTAGCTATGTCACAAAAATGGTAATGGACTATTGGGTAAAGCTTTGAGTCTTGGAGAAATCGAATACAGCTACAAAGCAAATTTTCAGGGCTAATTTTACCTCGACCAATGTGCCATCGACATTCATAGGATTTGGCGCGGGTTAGAAATAAATTCTCGCTACTTAAAAAATCAGAAAAGTCAAGGTTGAAAAACAAAAAAAAGATTGCAGCACCACAATTTCACACATGGTCTCCCACTGCATTACTCACTGTGGCCCTAAGTGGTTTGACTAACGTTGATCGGACGGGAAACAGTACTTTCCACTTGGTATGGCCGCAACCGAAAGTGAAAAGTTTTGGTTTGCTTAGTCATCGCACTAAAGATGTCATTTGGAATCTTTCAGGTAAGCTATTTTGACATACAGAAGATTTTCTGTGGAGTGAGGTTTCACTATGAAACTCATGAACATAATCCATAATACTAATACATATCCTCTATGAATAAACGATGAACACGGCGGTCTACAGAAAAAAAGGGTTCTATAATGTTCCATAAAATGATGCTCAAGACTCAGATCTCCACTCAAATTTGATGTATTCTTGAAAAAGATCTCGTTCGTTCCAAAATATCGAAAGGAACTAGAATCGGGATGAGATCTTGGACTATACCTTTTACCCTCTGTTCGCTATTCGCCTTCTACACGACTTGTTGTTCCCTTATAAATAGTCATTTGGAACTTTGCGGCCAACTGCCTCCGGTTCACGAGTCGTAGCTAATTATTGATGTGAATACTATCTTTGGAATTGTCGTTAAGGTGAGCTACGTATTAGAGACAAGTTGAAAAACCTAACGGGGCTGAATTTTTTTAAGAAAAGAAAGTCTAATTGTGTGGATTCAATTCGGGAACTCCATACCATTGTCCTATGCCAAGCCCACCAGAAACATAGAGGGTAAATATGAAGGGGCTTTTAGTCACGCAGTAGTACAGTGTTTTTCAAAACAATTCACACCCGCACGATAAAAAGATTCAAAACACACTAGCAATATTAAAGAAACCAGTAATTCAAAAAGGAACTGTTGTGAATATTAAATTAAGACTTCACATAAACCGCTTATTTCAAGTCCTTGATCCTTAGCATTTTTTGATTCATAAGTACAAAACTTTTTGACTTATCAGTTTGTTTAATTTTGCTAGTATGGTTTGAACATTTTGCTGCGCTCATTTGAATAGTTATTAAAAACACCGTACAGTGTCTTCCAAAACTGTTCAAACTAACGCAACAAAATTAAACAAACCAATAATTCAACAACTTTCGTACCCCTTCACACAGTCTTTCAAACCTTATGGTAATGTTTCACCCCAACCTTTGTTAGAATTCGAAATTCTTAAATCCTGAATCTGGAGGTTTGCGTCATATCTACTACATTTGCGTACAGTGTTTTTGAAAACTATTCAAACCAGCGAGACAGAATGCTTCAAACTGCCCCCAAAAAATGTTTCGAATCAACAAGATCGAATGTTTCAAACCAGTGTGACAAAACAATTCAAACCAATAATTCAAAAGTTCCTGTTCTGTTCTGTTCGTTTTAACCCTTCACTGGTACGGCAAGACCCCAAATGTAGTACATATGAGGCAATCCTCAAGATTTAAATTTCAGAATAATGAATTTTATTAAGGTTGGTGTAAAACATTACGCCATGGTTTGAAAGACTGTGGGTACGAAGCTATTTGAACCATTGGTTTGTTTAATTTTGCTGCGTTAGTTTGAATAGTTTGGTGCGCTCGTTTCAATAGTTTTGAAAAACACTGTACCAGTCAAGGGCCAGAACGGACAGAACTGGGAGGAGAGGGTTCGAAACCTTTTGAATTATTGGTTTGTTTAATTGTGGTACTGTGATTTGAATCATTCTATCTTCTTGGTTCGAAACATTTTGTGGGGCTGGTTTGAATAGTTTTCAAAAACACTGTAGTATAAAAGGCTATTGTTGGATGCAGTCTTTTTTTAGTGCCCATTCTTTCACAGCCTCAGGCTTACAGTGTTTTTGAAAATTATTCAAACCAGCGCGACAAAATGTTTCGCAATCCTTCGCACAGTCTTTCAAACCAAATGTTTACACCAACTTTCATTACAATTCAAGATTCTGAAATGTTGAATCTGGAGAATTGCCTTATATGTAATAGATTTAGGAGTCTTGCAATATTCATCAAGGGTTAAGACGAAAGGAACTGAAGTGTGACGGGTGGGAAACTCTTTAAATTATTGGTTTGTATAATTTGCTAGTGTGGTTTGAATCTTTTTATCGTGCGGGTTTGAATAGTTTCGAAAAACACTGTAATGTTTCACACCAACTTTAATTAAAATTCCATGTGATGAAATGTTAAAACTGGATGATTGTCTTATATGTAACAAATTTAGGAGTCTTCCAATATCAGTCGAGGCTCAAAACCTAAAGGAACTGAACTGGAAGGGGTACGATGATTTTTTGAATTATTGGTTTGTTTAATTTGCTAGTGTCGTTTGAATTGTTTTATCGCGCGGGTTTGAATGGTTTTAAAAAATACTGTATGTGTCATTTTGTTCTCTTCACTCGGTCTTTTCTTTGTTCGCGGAGAGAAATACGTACACGGTCGGCGCGCATAATGCATCACACGAAGGCTTGACCACGCATCGAAACTCGAGGTCCATTGTTATTGTTCATGGCCTAAGAAACTATACTATTCAAATACTCGAAGCTATACACGAAACATACTAGCTATAATCCGGTTGCTTTGGTTTCTCCATGAAATTACATGAAGAAGTTCAGTTTGTATAACACTAGGAGATATATTACATCTGCATTATTATTCAGGCACACTCAAAGTAGCTACGGAGTCACTTTAGTTCGGTATAGTCAGTTATTTGAATCAGTGTTTTAAAGAACTTCCGCTAGAATCTTTGTTAAGTCGATTACGTGTGCAGAAAGGTAACTTAGACTCACTCCAATATGGCTGTTGGCTATGATATAGTACCAACTATTAAGGAAGGACATAAAAAACATAAATCTTTCAGAGGTAGTTTCCAATGTTCACTGGTAAACCTTTAATGGTGGTCTAGCTCCTGTAAAGTGGTTCCTACTCCTATTGCAACTTGCGTGTGAGCAAAACCACACATAGCAAGATGTCCAGCTGTATTGGAAATAATGTTTTGAAAAAAAAGTACTTAAACCTAAAAACAGTATCTCAGTAAATCCTCCTGAGTAAATACTGAACCACAACCTTTGAAACGGTCATCAACAAATCTTTCTACTTGGTAGAGTCTCCTAGTGATGAAAACCCTTAATAATCACCGTCGAGAGGCCATTCCTCAAAAGGTTGCAGAACATTGATCAACTCCACGTCATCGCAGTTCCAATTTTCTTTTGGAGGAGCTGTTGCAAGATCATTCTCAAGAGGAATCTCCACTTCCACATCCTCGGAGTTCAAGTCACCTTCTGGTGGATTGCTTCCGATATCATTTTGAAGGAAATCGATTTGCTCCACATCCTCCAGATTCCACTCTTTTTGTGGAGGAGGCTTTGGAATATCATTTTCGAGCGAAGGGACCAGGTTAGGATCAAAGATCTCCACTTCGTCAGGATTGAATTGTTCAAGTTGAGGCTTTCCTATATCGTCTTCGAGGGAAATTTCCTGGTACCGCTTAAACTTAAACTGAGATTTTGCAGACAGGGAATGTCCACAGATAGCCTGTTGCTTGCAGTAAGAAGACAATGCTTGCAAGTCACCCACGGTGATTTCTCCCCTAGGTTCGTGACCGGGTCCAAAGCAAGTCTCGACAGTATCAGCAGATGATTGGTTACACACAACATCATAGATACATTCTTGAGGAATCTGAGCGAGGTCCTTGTGACGGTACTCCAGGCAAAGTTGCCCTTCATAGGAGTATTCTAAGTCTGGAAAGGCACCAGGAGTGTCCTCTCTTGTGGCAATAGGAACGGCATTTGCTGCAATAAATTGGATGGCGAGGGCAGTTGAGAACTTCATTTGAGTATTATTTGGTAGTATCCATTTCCATGGGATTTGCCTCTTAAATAATTATGTCATGAGTGTTCTTGAATAGCCCCATAATTGACACAGCCTCGTTTGTTTTAATTCAGGGCACAGAAGACTCTCATCTGCAAACCCTGAAACAACGAGGACTTAGCCTTACTACATATAAATTTCTGGATCTAAGGTTCAAAATCTTGGCACCATTGTGTTCTTGCACTATGCCGTAAGGAGTATAAGATCAAACAATAAAACGATGCAATTATCCTCAGTGAAGATCTTTGCGCGACATCCATGATCTGTGCTCGTGCAGGTGCATATTTCTTATTACAATTTTCCCAATGTATTGTTTAATATGTGCCTTGCATTTGTCTATTGTATTCTACAGACTTAATCTATGGCCGATGTCTCCGGATCACCATAAGATCTAATCATTCAAATGTCATGGAGCAAACACTTACCGGGATCTACAGCCACCTGCAACAGAAAGATTACTTGGTCTTCTCTCAAAACTCGACCCATTGAGTCAATTCTGAAAGCAAAAGCCAAGAAAAGGGGGACGCAGATTCTCCGGTATCATTCGATACATCACTAGTGAGGGCTTAGGCCTATTGTCTAACTTGTATGCACATTAAAGTTTGTAAGAGAATGAGATCAGTCACTTTCTCATTACTACATGCGTAATTGCAGGAAATTCCGCCATTAGGGGGTGCGACTTGAGCATGGTGGAAAAGCGCGGCAGATCGACCAAACTACGGGTCGATACCAACTACTAAGATCGTCCTCTCGACATCTAGACCTCCACCTCAATCAAAATATCCCCCCTTTAATTTCAAATGTAAAAGTAGGAGCTCGATCGTGCCCATTAGGAGGTGGCCAATAAATTACCCCGGCCCACTTTGTATAGTAGTCAAGCACTCCTTTAAAGGAGGAAGACCGTGTCTATCGACCGGCCAGAGAGGAAGGAATGAATAGTATCTTTGATAGCAATGCCTTGGTCACTAACCTATACATGCTTATATAGTAACTTTGAGCGTTACGGGGTTTTTGAAAGCTATTCAAATCAAAGCGACAAAATGTTTCGCAATCCTTCGCACACTCTTTCAAACCAAATGGTAATGTTCCACACCAACTTTAGTAAAATTCCTTGTGATGAAATGTTAAATCTGGATGATTGTCTTATATGTCATAAACTTAGGAGTCTCAGTCAAGGCTCAAAACGGAGTGAAAGGGGTACGAACCTCTTTATATTATTGGTTTGCTTCATTTTGCTAGTGTGGTTTGAATCGTGTATCGGGCTGGTTTTGAATAGTTTTGAAAAACGCTGCACTGAGGAATTTGAGATAAGCGATTGGCTAAATACGTAGATGTTCAGACATGCTGATGAGGTATACCTATAATAAATTGACCTATAGATTCTTCAATGGTCCTGAATTTGATATATGCTGGACAGAAGTTCAAAAAAAGAAAATTCGATTTTTAAGGGCTGAATGTAATTTTGACGCAAGAAGGACATTGCTTAAGAAAAGCGCGAAAAGAAATACTTCGGCTATCTTTTGTCAAGCATACTATTATGCACTGTGCTAATCCATGAAGGCTGTAAAAAAATCAACAGTTCAGCGTTCCAAAATAAAAGGCCAAATCATTCAATTATGCTCGTAAGAAGCTTTGATCATCATCTAAAATGTATTCTTTTGGATTTTACCCGGTCATTCTAGACAAAACTATACAATGAAAAATTGATTTAGCGCACCTGGTTAGATCCACGATAAGCAGGGCCTGCCTATAGAGGATCCATGAAGTCTACTCTGTCCGATCGTAACAATGGTCATTCGAAACGCGGCGTCCATTTCTGCACGAAGTGCTACGATGGTCTTCTTTCGAATATTCTAGAACAATCCTTGCATTGGTGAGTTTTCCGGTAACACATTTCTCTCAAAGTTATATAAGCCACTTCGGTTCCTCTCTTGGAGGAACCATCAACGAGCAAAGTATTAGTGAGGCATAATGCATTAAAGAACATAACACAGCTAAGGACACTGTTTTCAGCGAAGACCTGAAAAACTTATTCGCACTCCTTGAAAAATCCTAATTGAAAATATTTAGTTCATAGTCCCCTAAAATTCACTAATCTACACAAATTGATGTGAAGCTCAACACTGTCAACCTCTGTGATTTTCAAAAAAAACGCTTATGTCAGGGATATGACCCTGGTACAGGAATGCCTCGAACAACTCCAACTCGAGATCACGCGCCCCGACTCACGCGCTCTAATCGGGTAACCCGTACCCGCGAACGTCGGACACTAAGTGCAGGTCCCCGACGACTATAAAAATCAGGCCTATTCGTAGAACTCAGTCAAGTAGTTATTTTCGAGTCTAGTTAAAATACAAAGATTTACCTAACTCCAGAGTCAGCTGTCACCCTGACCACATAAGGAAACAACCCCCGGACGAACCCTAACAGCTTACCAATTTGGGCGTGTGGCGTAGTTGGTAGCGCGTCTCCCTTGCAAGGAGAAGGTCATTGGTTCGATTCCGATCTCGTCCATTCTTTTTGCCAATAAAGACTGTTTTCATTTTTTATTTGACCTCTCTTGAACTATCTTTTCGTTAATAAATCCCCTCTTATTTTTGATGATTCTCGTAAATTATGCTATTTAAAATTTGAATACCACCTTTTTCACCTCGTTCCTCTCGAACTTCTCATAGTAAATGGGCGCCTCCTCTATAGAGCACGTCACTTCAATGAAGTCCTCGAAATCTTTCTTCACACGCTCAAACACCTCAAGTGCTTCCCCAAACAACGACCATGCATTGCATCTTCCAAAGCTCATATTTAAGCCTTTTACATACGCTTGAAGCGTATCGAAAGGAAACGCGTAGTGTCCCATTCCAAGAGAACACACAAATCCACCGCGGCGTACGTTATCAAAGGCTGTCTTGAAGGCCGAAGAAGCACCCACAATCTCAAGCACACAGTCAAAGCCCCGATCATTGGTATCGGAAGCCTTCAAAGCCTGCAATTTATCGGTATCGGTCTTGAAGTTGACTACCTCGCTTGCCCCAAGTTTCTTGGCATGATCCAACCTGTCCTGGATGCCGTCCACAACCACGATCTTGTCAAAGCCAAAGTGTTTTAGTATTCTCACAGCACAGAGTCCCACAGGGCCTGCACCAATTTGGAGAACATTGATGTCCTGAGGCTTCAACTTGTGGTCGAAGTGGTCGAGGATCTTCTTGACTCCGAAATATCCGGTCACGAATATATCTGCCATCATGACATAAACTGAATCGTCAACTGAGTCAACTGACTTGTCTGATTTGGGTTTCTTGACCAATGTCGACGTGGCGTATGGTACTAACACATACTCCGCCTGTCCGCCCTCCAAGCCCGGCTTGCCGAACGTATTGGTGTGCTCGCACGTACCGGAGTGCCCGTGCTTGCAGTACCAACACTGGCCACACTGGATGGTGAAGGTGGAGACTACATCTTCGCCTATGACAAAATCTGCGTCTTGCACTGCAGACCCCTTTTCAACCACCGTACCAACAAACTCATGGCCCATGGTGCATCCTTCTTTCAGTGGAATATGGCCCCGGTAATAGTGGAGATCAGACCCACAGAGCCCGGAATATTTGACCTTGACCAAAACGTCATGTGGATCCTGGATGGCTGGAATTTCCTTATCAACAACCTCGACTAGGAACGGTTCCTTGAAGACGGCAGCTCTCATAATTAGACTTTCTGGATGTTGTGGGGGAGGAAGTCTGCGAGTTTTAGACCTTGCGGCCCCGCAGTTTTTCCGCGGATATATGTGGGGTCGCATATCGAGTCAGGCTCAAAAGAGGGAAGGCGAAGTCTGATACCAGAGAGTCTTGGCCAGATTCCCGATCAACTTTGCTGCAGGTATTAATCTTTGGCAGAAGTTGAGGCCAAACATAATGAGCATATTTACTTTTAGCACCAGTGCCGTCAACCCGTAGATCAAGTAGATGCACACCGTGAAGATAGTGACAGATGCAGGTGGAAGAGGCTTCAAAAACGCACTTTTGGTCACTGCATCGGAAAACTTGTAGATCAAGGAGTCATGGTTCAATTCGCATATCACGCCCATGTCGGTTTGGTAGTATTTTGTGCCAAGGTTGAGAGCAACAAAGTCGTAGAGAAAGCTGCGCCAGTCTCTAAACTCAAGAGCCATAAAACCTTCGCCCGATTGGACAATTTCACAATGGCGCTCCACGAGGTGAGGGTAGTTTCGAAGGGCGTAGCTCAAGATATCGCCAAAGTACCTCTCGGAAAACGTAGCTATAGATCCAGTCGTGAGTATGACACTGAGGAAGTAGTACAAGTGACCAAGAAAGAGGACCACGCGGACCATTTTCAAAGCAAAGATGAGGAATACTCTAGCCACACGCATGAAGGCTGGTAAGAGATCCTGGATATTGAACCTTTGCCATCTGAGCTGAAGGTTTCGTGCTGGCCACGCCGATAAGCGTCTATACCATGCGACCCCGGGCTGACCTGCACCTGTGTTTTCCAAACCACTCATGTTTCTGATCTCTGTCCTGTCTGTAGTATCACTCGAATCACTTATATCGCTCATATCGTCGGGGATCTGAGCAGACTGCTGTTCCCTCATCTCCCCAGCTACCACTATCCTGTTCACATATGAGGTAGCCTCCGAGGGGACTATAGAGCCGCTCAACAGATCGGCACTATCTTCAGGAGTATTCATGATAGGAGCTCGTCCAAGGCCATGTAAATCACTCATGTAATAGGAACGTGTGCGTTTAATATAGTATGTCGCTTATCAGGTCAGGTTGGGTTCGCGGAACTTATGCGCGTGGCCCACTTCGTGACCCTCAAAAGCCTTGAGCAAATTCTCAACCTCCATGGGAACCTCGTCGCGGATTTCCTTGTAGACAGAAACCCACAAGTCGACGATTTGAAGCCCCTGGTCCAGAAACTGACTGATTTCTTCCTCCGAAAGATGTCCGGGTGTGTCAGAGACCAAATCCCCCAGCTCGACAAGAGTGCACAGATCCTGGTGCTCAGTGTACTGGGTCAAGAGGTACACACTTTTTTGCACCTCCACCAAAACCGGCAGTAGGTTATTTTCAAAAACTTCTATGGAAACAGACTCTTCACAGAGATCATAGAACCTCTCAAAAACCTCGTGCTTATTCTCCAAATCCGGGCCCAACGAGTCGTAGGCAAAAGACTTGCACGGTTCAGCAAACGAAAAGAAAGTCTGCTTGTAGAAATAGATTCGGAGAACGAAAAAAAACCATATCACGTGCAAATGCATTCTTCCGCAGAGTAAAAGTGACCAGATCACCTGGTCATAGAATTCATGGAGCCTGGGGTTATCCAGTGGCTGCAACGCTGCAGCTATGACATACTTCCTGGTCATTTCAAGCCCCTCGCTTCGGTCGAGGATAGACCCAATTATTTTGGTGGTACCGAGGTGGACAGTGATTAAGTG